>CM038793.1:241301031-241444529 GCA_021764765.1 Vicia sativa
TAATTTCTTTCAAAATATTTTCTCATGCATTAAAAATCACCAAAAACATTTTCTTTTTGCATTTAGGACAAAAAATGTTTATTTAATTTTGACATAAAAATTAATATTTTGCATGCATATTTTAATTAATTAATTAACCATAAAATTGACTTTTAATTGCTTTTTCTTATCAAAACCAATCGAAAATTCCCAAAAATTATTCTATCATCTAATTAGGATTACTAACTAAAAACTTTTTCTAACTCAAAATCTTTTTTTACTAACATTATTTTCTCTTATCACGATTTCTTATCTTTCCCAGTTATTATGTATCTCACACGGGTTGTAATAGTTAGGATTTATTTTCTCGCATTCTTTTCCATTATTATATAACGCTCGTGGGATGTAATAGTTTAATTAGGATTTACTTTCGCTCTTATATTATGTAAGCCCCAAGCCATGTAATAGCGTAGGACATTTACTTTACACTTTACTGCGATTTACTTTTTAGCACCATATAAGCGCTAGTAACTAGGCGTATGGCAGAGATAAAAATGAACATAGATCAACTAATCGCAGATAAGATATGAATTCACAACATTCTCTTGCGTACACACGCAAATTTCTTCTCTCGTTGCCTTTGAATAAATTGATTCCCTCGAGCGTAAATTATCCAAACCTTTATTTCTACAAACATATCATCATAGTCCCTTCGATACAGAATCGTAGGTCCAGCGATGTGGCGTCTCGAAACATGATCTTATCCTCGATTGTTGCCTACTGAAAGTGATGATCGTCCCCGAGATGTGCTAGGATACTCACTGAGTGCCTTCTATGACGTCAGTGTCCCTGAATGTCCCTCTACATCCAACGAATAGAGTTACCTATCATTAATGGTATGAATAGCCTTATTCTAAAAGTAAAACAACCGCAACGACCGTTACGAGTAGGTAATAAGACTTCTGTTGCTTGCTCTATCAAAATACTTTTCACACTCACACACTTTCAAAGTTAAAACTCTTTTCGAAAAAACATTTGAACACTTGATATCGTTCGGTACGTGAATCATTATGAAGTCAAAGTGAAATGCCTTTTCAAAACATTTTCAAACACACGAGAAAGCAATTTTTAAAGTGAGCTAAAAGCAACTAAGAGCGTAGATAACTCACGGATGGAAAGGAGTGCTAATCATTCCTTTTCCTTGCCATCTCAGATTACTCGAGAATCTAACGAAGGTCTTTTTACATTCTTTCACCTTTCCTTAATTGGATAAAAGAAAAGTCGGTGGCGACTCTTCTTGTCCATGACATTTGCGATAAAAAAGCAAAACAAATTCCAAATTCAGTTCTCTTAAACATATTCTAATGCCTCTTGCAAAATTGAGGCCATTATGGAGTTCTCGATCTCTTGATGATCTTTTCTTGCCGGTCGATTTCGACGAGTCTTCCAACATTTGAAATTCTCAAAAGTTTCATCCTTAGTCTTACGAATGAATACCCATAACTTTCTAGAACAATCATCTACTATAGATATAAAATACCTTGCTCCACGATATGATGGACACATTGCAGGCCCCAAAGATCAACATGGATGTAATAAAGGAATCTATGTGTTTTTGTTTGCCTTTGTTGAACTTCACTCTACAAGATTTTCCAGTATCTGAGGTTCACAAAATTTGGCTTTTCGATTTTGGCTCACCAAGCAAACTTTGTTTCCAATTATACCAAACCTTTTCATGTAGCCCAATCATGTGCCATATTTACGTCTTCAAAAGGTTTCGTGGATGCGACATTTGTCAAACCACTTACTTCACCTCAATGGTATGAGCCTTGTTTCTTCATGCCTATCAAGACTTCCTTGACCCTTCCCAGACTCTTGGGTACTTTTCTCTCCTTGGAAAACATATCCTTTCTTTTCTAATTCACGAGAAATCAAATTTCTCTTCAAATCAGTTACACACGACTTGATCAACAACTTTATTGACTCATCATGGAGCTAACCTCACATATCTAACACACCGCATCTTGAAAGCTTTGTTGTTTTCCACGAATACATCCACCATATTGTTCACATAATTACCTAAATAAGTCTTTGTTTGGATTCATGTGCCAAGTGCATTTATAATCCATAATCCACTCCTTACTTGTGCTTGAAACCACAAGAACATCGGATGAGTCAAATCATCTTGAACAATAGTTGAGTTGCCATTATCCTTACCTCTATGATCTTTCGGTGTTCATGGCACACTTTTATTGTATGACCCATTCTTATAATGATAGCATCGAATACCAAATGATTCACCACTATAAGACTTGATTTACTTTTACCCTTCTTCTTTAAACTTACTAACATTTTGAAAGAATTTTCCTGCTTTAAAACTTCACCAACCATCGAGGTTTATGCTTCTTCCGTTCGTTCAAGTCCTTAGAATACAAGGATGGTTGAACTTCTTCAAAGTTAGGGTTCTCTTACATACAAGAGGTTTCTTTGAAGTGAGCATGTGTTTTAGGCAAAGCGGAATATCAACACCGCTTGATCTTCATCATCGATCTTCACATCAATATTTTCAAGATCAAGAATCAACATTTTGAACATATCCAAATGCTCAATTAACACTTTGTCTTCAATCATCTTGAATGAATACAAATCTTGCTTTAGGTATAGTCGATTTACCAGTGATTTAGTCATGTACAAACTTTGAAGTTTAACCCATAACCCTATTATTGTCGTCTCCTTTGACACTTATCGAAGAACCTTATCATCAAGGCTCAACAAGATTGCATTATGGGCCTTCTCTATAATCTTCATCTTCTCAACCGTAGTTAATGCAACATTCATGGATGCCTCTCTTCAACGCTTCCAAACAACCTTGTAAACTAGTAGGGTTTTCATCTTGGCGCCACATACTAAAATCATTAACTTTAGTGAACTTTTCAATCTCATACTTTGTTGAAGGCATCTCCTTCATGATCACGCGCAGGTTTGTTGTGAAAAAATGATACCTTGAAACAAAGTATAAACTTTTTCTTTGTGATCAAGAAACAATCGGTAGAGATAAGATGGAAAAACAAGAAGAACAACAAAGATTGGTTATAACTTCTATTCTTTACTTTCTCTTCAAAAATATTACAAGTACACAAGAATAACAAATAACCATCTCACCTAAATTAGGATTTTCAATATGCAATAATGAGATACTAGTATGCTATTTACAATAAACCTATCATATAAACTAATGAGCTTTTTCACAAATACCCATTACAAGCTAACTTAGGGTACAAGCCAACTTAAAAATTGGACATAACAAACAAGACCAATTAGAAACACTAACAATCCTAGCATTTGATACCCACATACTAGAACACACTTCATTGCAGTATGTAGGTCTTTGACACCAACATGAGAATATGCTTGACGACTTGCATAAATCATGTCAAACCGGAAGCTACTCTTAGACCCATAGAGTTCGATCCAATATCTCATAAGGGTTAAATATATGTTACCTCCTACAATGTTAGCGATATTCATTTTACTCATGCAATTTTTATTCCCCATTGTAATATAAGACTACATGTCTTTGGCCCTCGATAGACCAAATGGCATGAAATCTTAGTTTTTCTTGACATGACATATATCACTTGGCTTTTCTTAAAAAATAATTATTTTATAAAATTCATGTGAAATTTTATTTTAATAAAAAACGAAAGAAAAATAATTTTGTTTACTAATTTTTAATTATTATTTTAATTAATTTTTATTTCTTTAACTCTATTTTTCACACTAAAATTACTTGAATGGTGTTGCAAACAAAAATCTTAAAAGTCGAAACCCTTCACTTATTCACACCCATCCTCTCAAACAAATTCACATTGAGTTATGCTTTCCTTAAACTTTTCACCTTTAAAGAGTTTACTTTGTTTTCTCTCAAACATGCAGTTGATTTCTTTGTTTCTTCCTAGATAACAATATCCTAAGGACAAAATAACTAGCATTTCCTCTCATTAATAATACCTATTTTAACTTTCGATTTTAAAACCCTAATACTGAATCACATAATTCCAATTTGACATGGCCACCGATGAGATAGAACAAAATTTAGTAAGTGATTCCAAGTATCACGAATCGTGATTTTCAACTCATCTATGATGAAAATGGAAATAAAGAGGTAAAGGTTGAAGCTTGATTTGTATCTCGAGAAAACCTCGTTGATATTATCTTATGTGTGTTACGGTTCGGAGGTGGTCGGTGTAGTGCAAATCATATGGCATGGTGGAGTTGGGGATGTGAGTTACAGTTGTTTTTCCTAGGATATTTTCTTTTACTTTTTAGGTTCTCTTATGTATTTCTTTTTCACATGTTGGTCTTTTTAGATTTGTATTTTCATTATGGTGGTATCGACTAGTTGTATAATTAGACTAATTAAATTATGTAGTTCTTAATGTAGATAATAACACAAAATTTTCTAGTGAAAATAAGTCGAGGCTCGGTGAGGCTTAATATAATATGTTTGAGGAAATGTACATGTTGTAACTCTTGCTTAGTGTAACGACTTGAAGGCACAATGGTTATGCTTTGGATGGTTGATGCGATGCGTAGGTGTTATACATTGCATTGATGTCCACGTCGCAGGTGTTACAATTGGGAGTTGTTACTTAAAATTACTTATTGTATTATATTGGATGGTCAGGTGATTTACTTTGCTTGTGTTTCTCTAAAAATTATACTTTTATTACTTCTTATTTATATAACTTCGGTGGCGGGATGGTAATTGAGTGTGTGTTATGTTGGTATCATATTTTTTATTCATTTTCTCAGTGGAATGTGAATCCTTCTTTAGGACTTGGTCATAATGGATACATAGGATTTCTGGCTGTTGGCCATACTATAAGAGTTACCATTATGGAAGTTATGGATAAGCAATAAGAATTAAAGTTATGTGTTTGCATAGTAGTATCAGTACAACAACAACACTTCCTAATTTTACTTTTGCACATTGAATAGTTTTTATCAGTTGATAATATACAATTGATTAATTTGGAATATGAATGCAGGGTTGAGTTTGTGTACTAGTGATTAATTTCACGTTTTAATATCAAAAACAAAAAAAAAGAAAGCATTTTGCCCCTGCATTATTAGCGAGTTTTGTATGAGATTTTTGAAAGCCTTTTTGGAACATACAAAAAAGGAAGATATACTGCTAAATATAAATATAGTGGGGAAAGATTCACATATAAACTTTATCCTAGTTCAGCTTGTTAACTAGGATTATCACATAATTCCCTCACAGTGAGTTTTTCATATGATGAAACTTGATTATACATAGCCACTATGACAAACATGTCATAGATTTCCTTTCGCACTAGAGAACTTCTTTGCCCCAACACTATAGGAATTATTTATCTTGTACCTTTAAGGACTTTCTTGCCACACATTAGAGAACTTAAGAAATTAAAAGATGTTTGCTTGCAACTCACATAAAATGGTAAACTTAATAAATCTAAATTACGGTATATAACTTTCCTAATAAATAATAATGATAAAATCACATGTCTCATGTTTGTTTTTTAGCTAAAATTACAATGAAGCGAAAAGCTTAAAATTATTTTAGAATGTTAGTAAAAATTCTTCAAAGGTTCAACAATTTTGTATCTTCAACATTTGAATTTGCTTGCTTTATATATGCATTAAATATTTAATTTATCCATCATTCTTCATTTCCAAATGCCAATCATTTTTCCAATGGGAATAGAGCCATTGGAATTATACTATATGTAAGAAATCTTATCCTTTTATTCCTTGTATTGATACATTTCTCATGATATAACCATTGAGAGAACATTCTCTTAGCTTGAATGAATAGTGATGCAACACATCATGTCATTTGACATATGGGTTGTAGTCACTTTTCATTGCATGGAGATGTTAATTTCTTGTTTGAGTATAGATGATCATGTTCAACCACAGTGACTTTCTTACAAATGTTCATTGCTTTATTTGTGGGCATGTGATTATTTTAGACTTGAGGTCTGGATGATCAAACTTGTTAACTTTGACACATATGATCTTTGCTTTGTCTAAGGAGAAATCATCATTTTATATTTCCTATATATGATTATAAATTGTTATACACATAGAAAGAAACACATTATAGTACCAACTATTCTCAATTATATTGTTATCTTAAAAACTCCACGATTAGGGAGTATTGTTATTCAACCCATTTTTGAATGTTAGAATATAGGTTCAAACAAACCCACTCTTGTAGAAGCACATGTCATTCATTACCTTAGCTCTTGATTTCACATGTGAGTTACTTCTCACATCAACTTCAAATCAAACCAATGGATAACAATTGATGTAGTTGAAGAAAAAGGGAAAGAACTAGTTAAAAGAATAATTTCAAGGAAGGTGAAGAGTAATCTCAATTAGTTTCTAAGTACTATGGTAGATTTCATCCATAGGGCTAAGAACACAATTTTCCTTTTTGATGGTCCAATATGCCCATTCTATTAACAACATATATTAGGTAGAGGTAACTCCATATATGTGATTTAGGATATTCATTGACAAGTTATAATCTTATTGCATCAAATGCATCGGTTGGTAAATTTGTTATCTTCATGTTCGATCCTTAATGGCTACAAAAGGTATACCTCACATTTTAGATGGTTAAACCATTACTTCTTCATATCATACATCAATACTAAATTATTAGATTTCATATTTAATAAAATTATATTTTAGAATATGACAAAATAGATGGTACACTAACAATAAAAATTATTTTTATACTATCACTAAGAGACAATCATGTATCACCAAGTCGACTATAAATTTTAAATTATTTGTATGATTTGAAATTTTAAAATAGTATGATTAGATGAGCGTGTAACACTTTTTACACTATCGGTCAACTACCATTAAACTCTTAGAATATACAACAAAACATTCATGATAACAATTATATATACACACACACACACACACACACACACACACACACACAAAAAATTATTTTAAATAAAATATTAAACAAATTTTATTGATAAAAAATCCGACCTAATTCGAACCAATGACCTAAGGATGCTGTTACAACTACAGGTCCTCCGCTCTACCCATGAGCTAAGGTCGGTTGATGATTCTTTATAACTAGTAAATTATATGTACTAAGCAAGGAAACATGTTCCATATAAGGTATTTGAATAGTTGGGATCATGATATAAATATAGTAAATATAACAAGGAAAAAAATTATTTGTTTTCCTCTACTAGTTTTCCATTATTGTCCTTGTCTAGGTTGCAAGAGGTTCTCATTAGAGTTGCTATAAATTTGGATTTCTCCATGTCCAACCTATTTATAACATCAATGCAATGCTTGGATTGATTGATAAAGGTTCATTACTCAGTTTTTTGATTTAAATACCTAATAAGTATTGAAGCTCCCCATCATTTACATAAACTTGAACTAGTAAAATGTCATGATCGAGATTCACTAGTAGAACCAAAGATGATATCATCAACATAAACTGAACTAGTAAAATGTCATGCTCAATTTTCTTGATAATAAGAGTTTTATCAACTTTGTCTCTGAAACTTGTTTTGAGTTACATTTTAGATTGCTAAGAATTGCTGTTTTAGATGTCGAAAGCTTTCTTAAGTTTAAAAAACATAAGAATGATCAACAAATATACCCCTCTTGGATGTAGCTATTCAAGAACAATTTTTACATCCATTTGAAAATATTTGAAATTAAGATGCATGAAAAGATAATAACATCCTTATGCGTATAATCCAAACTACATGAATCTTTATCATCTGAAAGTATTAAAGCCCTTGTCATTCAGGCCTGTCTGAGGTCATCTTGATCCAGGTCAGTTTGTGAAATTTTATGTGGATATTTAAGCTATTATACTTGAACTTTAGGGTATATTGGAGCTTGAGTAATGTCATTTATTTGTGTTTTATGTTACTTTAAATAATTTAGGATATAGCACACATTATTCTCTTTCATGAATTTTAATATTTATTACGATGAGTTTGGATTGGTTTTGGATGCGATTTGATGAATTAAAGTAACATGAATTTAGTATATGTATGTTGTGTTTTGGTGAATTGTTGAGAATAACATAAGTTTGTTGGAATTAATTCAATAACAATTAACCATATACATATTTATATATTATACCATATATTAGTGCGGAATATAATGAATAATTATGAACATGTATATAACTATAGGATCTGACATATTAATTATACGAGATCTGATTTAGAGAATACGGATCGTAAGATGAAATTTTTTTGCCAATGATAATTATAATCTTGAAGCGAAAAAGTGTAGAGACAAGTGGTGACACTTATTGGCTTGAATCTTCATCAATAGGTACTCTAATGCCTGAACACTCTTCATATGGGAGAAGAGATTATTTTGCTTTGTGTATGGTATATTGGGGATCATAGCCTATATATAGTGTGATGGCCAATTAGGGTTCCCATTATTCAAATTGGGTCATCCACATCCACTCATTTGAGCCCATATCTAATTATTTAATTAATTAACTAAATAATTCCTAAATAAAATCTAAATAGCTTTTTAACATTATTTGATCACATAAATATTTAAGGCACTTTATTTGATAAAAATAGCTAATATAATTAAATAAATATATTAGGCCACATAATTATTGGAATGTTAATATTTAATTAAATAATTAAAATATTCCAACAATCTCCCACTTGGTCAATATATCTTAATAATTATATCATAATTCTTTAGGCATACGTCGAATGCTATTTATCTTTACATTTCAACTTTACATCTGATCCACCTTACATCATCAATAATGGAACCATCACGACTTTTGTCACTCATAACGCATTAACGACGACACCACATAAATGTACGATGACATAGATCGATATGGATGAGTGACATGGAAATTTCATGCAATGTGATCTCTAAATCATATTTTCCAACTGGTCCAACTAAAGTCTTTATTGAGATCAAACTAAAATTTGCAAATTCAATATTTGCACAAACGATACAGAAATGGTTATAACAACAATAACCTTATAAACATTATTTCTGCAAATAATCTTAACATAAAGTCTGTATCGATATCAAAATAATATTATTAAACATACATAAACAATGACTCCCACTAATCTAAGACATCCTTAGTGACAATAATCATATGAAAGACCTTATATGTCAAGTCTTTGATTAGTGAGTCTTTAGCTTAAAATATATGACTTTCGTACAATAAAATATAACTTAAGTGATCTTATATTGAATTGCAAATGCGTGTCATAAATACTTACCTTCATTTATCTTGTATTAGAATGTATATTTGACATCTAAAATATCAGAGTCAAACATACTAACGATCTCCTCATTGTCAGATCTCCAATTTGTGAGTACAAACTCTTTTGTTCTCTACAATAATTCTCATGGTTGACCTTTTTTTTTCCTTCTTTTTTTCAACAATTCAATTTTGTATTGTTCAAGTATCTACTCAATGATTTTAAGTACGTCTTTTCATATACGTATAAAACCGTATATAAGATTCTCACAACCAAAGTATAAAAAAAACTTAATTTTCTAAATTTCCAGATTCTTTTATTTTAGACAATGATTGAGACTTAATAGTATCCCTTAATAATTGAGACATACTCTAGTTTATTATCTTTCATGTCAGTTTTATTTTCAACTTTATTGATAGATGTATAAATCCTTTTGTAATAACTGGATGATACCTTGAGAATAATGTCTAAGTATCTAAATACCTAATACAAAAGAGATGTGCCCAAGATCTTTCATCGCTAAACTTTTGTTAGAGATTTCTTGATTTCACACAACAATCATATATCATTGTTGACTAAATAAAATCGACACATTAAACTGAGAATGTAAACTTACTCCCACTGAACTTGTAAAACCCAATAATTTTTCATAATAGAAATCTCAAAACCAAATGAGACAATTACCTTATGAAATATTGTGGTATCACTAATGAAACAATTTTATTAACTTATAAATGAATTTTACCTGTTTTGAAACTATAAACTTTATATCTATTGATACAAATTTTTCTCTTGTTGCACTATATTGTTTTTCTTAGTGTCACTATTAAGAAACACTAACTTGATATCCATCTTACGAAACTCCAAAATTATAACAAGTAACAAGTGTCACAACTATCATAATAGAGTCTTTCAATCATTTTTGAATAGAATTTCTCTTTTCACTCAATTCTTTATGACATTTGATGCTCTAGTTCTTGAGAATGTTGAGTTTGATATTCAAGGATTAATTTCTTATTTTAATTGAGAGAAAGAACAATATCCACATGAAGGTCCAAATTTTCTATATAAATAGAACTATATGAATTAAGTTAGAACCAATTCTTTTCCACTCAATTTTGTTCTTTGAACATATCTCTCCCAAACTCAATATTCTCGAGACACATTATAATATTTGTCTCAAAATATTCCTTAACTTGGGACTAAAGTTTATATTTCTCTAACTTTTCAACAATTCTAGATTGTCACAAGTCATAATCGAATTAACTATAATAATATTTGAATTTAAAAGACAAATTGAATCCATCATTTAAAAAAAGTTATAATATTAAAATAAAATTTTATTCATTCACCAAATTGTCTTTTAAATACAAATTTAAGCTTATAATGAAAATCTGAAATACTTAAAAGTAAATAAAAAATATCAATCTTCACCAAATTTCTTTCTTTTAAATTAATGTATCTTTCAACAATATTGAACATTTGTAGTTCAAATCATATTTTCTTATTATTCTTTGTTTGTCCTTATCCTTTGAGGTATTTACCAAATGAGCAATATTTTATTTTCTCTTGAATCTTTCTTTTATTGCATTTTATGAAATTATTCTTTTAAAGAATAATTTCTAACTTTAATAGTTATAAACTTAATTGTGCAAAGAGAATATCATATGCTAAATTTCGACAAAGTCACCTAATTTACGAAACTATAGCGCTTTAGAAAGATTAAATAATTTCATAATATGCTTATGATATTTTCTTTGCTTAATAATCTTAATGAAAAGTTATCACTCAATGAGTTTGTTTGTTTTATTGCTTTAGAAGCACTAGAATTTAAGCAAAGATAATATGACAAAATTTATGTCATCTTAAATAACACCTCTAATGTCTTTGGAGTGCAAAATTTTAAGATTATAGAACTATGTAATTTGGAGTGTACTCACTTTTAAACTTGAGTCTCACTATAAATATACTAAATTGTGAGAGAATTTGAGTTTCTCCATCATTATGTAAGGTCTAAAAAGAAAACCATAATGTTTATATTTTATTCTTAAAATTAACTATATTAATTTATAGAGAAAAAAAATGTACTAAGCCAAAATATCAAGTTCATCATTGATATTAAGTCTTTAGGAAATAAAATCAATTTCTTACTATATTTATTTTCAATGATCAAACATTGATAATTAATATTTATAAACAATAAATTTTTACAATTGTCATATTGTGTGAATGTAATCAAATAAACACCGAAAGATTAAAGTCTCGCAATGATCAAACATAGTAATAAGTCTCGATAATTTGACATCATCATCATATATAATCATTTACATCAATCATTGATCTATTTACATACATTTAATCATTAATCAATTGAATGTTTTAAATTTATAATTACTTACATTTTAATAATATAATGGGAAGAGTTTTAATTTATACCCATAAATATGGGTCGTATTCATTTAATGTCGTTAATAATAATAATATTTCTTGAAAGTTCTTAGTGAGTGAATAAGTTCATAATAAAACATAAATTTTATAAAGTTATACAAATTTCATGATTAAAAATTATTATATAAAATAAATAACAATAACCTCAAATAACATAATCATGCTAAATGTATAATTTAAAATCGATAAATATTAAATATTTATATATATCCAAATTAAATGTCAAATAAATTCACACCAACAAATAATTTTTAAATAAATTATTTTAGAATCAACAAAATTCATTCTAAAATCCAAAGTATTCAGAATTTAAAGAATCAAATCTTTAGTTTTACCTAATATTTTTTAGAGATATTTAAAATATTCAATAATTTCCACAAATAGAATATAATAACCAAATATATATTAATCAAATTAATATTTGTCTTATCTCCCAAAATCGAAATTCGTGTAGATTTTATGAATCAAATTGAAAGATAAAACAATAATTAAAAAATAAAATAAAAAGATCTAATAATAAAATATTTTTAATTCAAAACCAAGAATCAAATCACCAAAATAAATTTTAAATTCAATATTTATCTTTCCCAAATAATTTACATAGATGTATATTTCTAAATATATTATTTATAACCATAAACAAAGTATTAAAAACCCAAATTCTTTAAAAGAAAATAGATTTTAGGACTCTCAATCATCGATCATAATCATATATGTGATTATAAATATATTTAGCATAATATATATTAAATGACATATCTACAAACAAAATCAAAATTTTCACAAATACTCTTCTTCCAAAATATTAAAATTTTAATAATGACTCAACACTTTCATGAAGAATAGATTATTATTGTGTACACTTATATATGGGACCATAGATATATATTTGTTGGTCAATATATTGGGGACCCCTATATATATGTGTTAATTAGTCATCCCGACATCCACTCATATTTGAGGTCATATCCATTTTTAATTAATTAACTAAATAATTCCTAAATAAAATCTAAATATTCTTTTTAACATTATTTGATCACATAAATATTTAAGGCACTTTATTTGATAAAATAGCTAATATAATTAAATAAATATATTAGGCCACATAATTATTGGAATGCTAATATTTAATTAAATAATTAAAATATTCCAACAGAGTTGGCTTGTATGCTATACGTTATTTGTGATGTATGATGATAGTAAATACTATGTATTATTGCGTTGATGATGAAACATGATGTTTGTGCAAAAATAGGGGATAATTCAAAGTGTTGAATTATTGTGGTATGCTTGAATAATTAAGGTTGGTGATAATCTTAATTTGCATATATGTTGATTAAATTGCACATGCATTCATGGGGAGATTGAACTCCGGTATTGGTTGCTTTCATCCTATGTGGAAATAGAAGTGGTGAGCTATGTATTCATAGTGGTGGGCTTTGGTCTTATCGGATTAGGCATGACTTTGATTCTAAAATATTGAATCTGAAGCGAGGTGAGTTTGATGTTCACGATGGTACTACATGCATAAGTCACATTGCATTAATGTCTCATATGTAATTAAAGAATGTGTGTTGTATGTTGAAATATGTGGTAATTGGATATGAGAATCACTTGCTTGATTGTATTTGTGATATTTATGCTATATGTGGTAAATATGAATATATTATACTTGGAATGTTTGTATAATGATATTCTTTGATAATTGGATTATGGAAATCATGTTGTATGGAATATTACATGAAGTGTGGAGAATTCTTTAATAGATGCTTGTTTCTATAATACTTAATTTATATATATTTCGATAATGATGTGAATTCTCACCTTCATTGTATGTGATGTGCGACATCGCGGGTTCGAAGATAGTGGTGCTTCGCACGAGACTAATGGAAAAGCTTAGCTTATTTTATTCACTTTTCTTAGGTAGTGAGTCATTGCTCTGGTCTATGTAAACCGGGGGATTATATTTGAATTCATGTTATGACTTGTTTTGAGAGATATTTGTTATTACTCTTTTATTTAGATATGTATGAGATTATGTGATGTTTGGCCTTGGTGCCTAGTATTGTGATATGATTGGTAGTGTGATACCAATCATTTATATTTTATTGATGCATTAATTATTCTTTGTGAGATGCATGCTTATATTACTATGTGGAAACATGAATTTGAATACATGTTATGATCATGACCAATATGCATTTGGTATTGCATATTATGTAACCAAATGTGACATCCTTTATGAGATGCATGATAAATTACTCGATATATGATGTATTTATTAAGACTTTGTCTGTTTTAAATTGGAACTTCCTTGCATTTACTTTTAAAATTCACCGAGAAGTATGTTCAATAATTGTATGCCTTAGTTTTTATTTGTATTTTGTATTTGGGAAAATTACTGTTTTTATGGGCTTATGACTTTTGAAAGTTGAACTCAATTAGATTGTTTTGAGGCTTCTCTAAGAAGTGACGAGTCTATTGGTATAGTGTAAGAAAGATGTTAAAAATTATTTTCTCATATAAAACAAGTTATCTGAAGATAGAAATATACACGAAAATAGATACCACCTTGAAAATGAACAAAAACAAACCATCAGTTTTCAGTAATAATAAGTGCTTCAATATAATAGTCGTCCCTTTTTCTTTATGCGTCTGTCAAGACTCCTTGAAATCCTTCTTATGCATATATTATGTATACATACATACATGCCATTGATTGTCATGTGAAATTAGTGATATGAAATATGGCTTTTAGGTCGTATAAAATATGGCTTTTAGGTCATATATTACTAAGTAATCACTTGAAATGTAAAAACTTCAAAGTGAAAGAAAAAAATGATGTTTCATCTTTTGTTATATGAAATGGATCATTCTTGTTACACATTATGAAATGAAGAGGCCACACATATTTAACTTATATTGATTATTCTATGTTTCAAAGACATCAATAGACTATATTAAGTTATTTCAAGGAAAGCTGACTAGACTTTGATGACCACAGTATCGTAGAACCATTTTCATATGCTACTTTTTATTTTGTTTTATAGCGATGACATCTCCGACATTGGTTGTTAATCATGATGATGATGAAGGCTTGCAAGTTAAACAAATCTTGATTGATGAAGGAAGATTTCAAGTTAAAACAAATCTTGATTTGAAGATTTGTGTTAAAAGAGTTTAACACCTAGTTTAATTTTAGTTACTTTTAGTTTAAGAAGTGGTTCGTTAAAGTTGTAATTAGATAATATGACATGTTTGGATTGACTTCTTCGAGCTTACCTACTTACCGACATAAGTTTTGCGATATTGTTTGATAAAATTTATCAAAACAACTTATGACATTTTATGTTTTTAGCTTATTTTATAAGTTCTTCAAGATGAAAATGACTTATTCAAGGTTATTCATAACACATATATGTCAAAACTGACTTATGGCATTTTTATAAACTTTTTAGCTTATCTTATAAGTTCTTCAAGATGAAAATGGCTTATACAAAGCTTATTTATAATGATATAAAAGCCATTTAAATTTTTTATTTTTGCTATAAAATGACTTATACAAAGTTATTCATAATTATTTATTTTATAAGCACTTGTGATATTAGTCAAATAAGTTGTTCATCCAAATTTACGATTTTGATTTGAATTAATTTGTGATTTTGATTGTGAATGTAGATAAAAAATGTAAGTTATAAAATGATGTAAACAATATATTAAAAATGTTTATAAAAAATGCTATAGATAAATTTAAATATTTTTTATTAAAAATTCAACCTAAATAAATTTAACTGTTCGCCTTAGCAAATGGTTCATTTTAATTGAAAATGGTTTAAAATAAAATTCGGGATTCCGAGCATATATCAAACCAAAACTTTTGGTTCACTTTGGTCTGCAAAAATTAAAACGGTTCGAGCAGTTTAGATGACTTTATATAATGGTTTGGTTTGATTCAATTCGGTTCACGACAAAAGCATCATGAACAACCTAATAACTATTGAGTCATTGGTACATTCCGAATTATCAAGTACATCGACGGTGAGAAGTTTATGGTGTTAGAGACGTCGATCTTAATCAAGTTGTTTAGAATGCATCTAATGATGATTAAATAGATAAGGATGACACGATGAATCTTATAGGTGTAGAAGAGAAATATCTAACTATTGTGAATATTTCCCGCTCTTATTTTCTTACATGGTTAATTTTAAAATTATTTATATTTTTTTCTCTCTTTCAATTGGCATGTTCTAAATGATTATTTATATGATGTTATTGATAAATACATTGAAGTCTTATTAACTTAATAATTTAAATAGTGTATATTTAATTAATTCATCTGTAATTTCAAACATCTATTCAATATTTTAATAAACAGTTCTTCTAATAAATCTTAAATAAATTACAATATTTTTTATTGATCAATTATTTAAAAATAGTTCTTTATTGACTAATTATTTAAAAACAAATATTTATCAAAAATGTATAAACAAATGCTAAACATATAAATTGCTTTAATTATAATTTATTTTATAATCATACATGTAGATTAGTTTAACTTAAATTTATGGTTTCACAACAATAACTCTACTAAAAAAGTTATTAAAACATTATAATTGATATTATATTTTAAATTAATGGTACAATATTTCTATTATTTTGTACTATACGATCATTATTAAAATAATTATTATATATATTTCTTTACAGTTAAAAAAATCAAAATAAACATCTTTAAAATAATCTATAAAACCAAATACAAAAAAATATGTTGTTTTTAATTTGAAATTATTTTAAATTTAAGAAATTATATTTTTATTTATGCTACTAATATTTATAATTTAAAATTAGTTTTAATTTAAGAAACTATATATTTTAAGAAAATATATAGAAAATTTAGCTATTCATTAGTATAAATTAATGAGAAATATTTCTAAATTAAAGACCGAATCTTAAATATGGTAATAATTGATCGAAATGTTTTTATAATTAATGTCAAACATATATAACATAAAATAAAACATATATATTTTTTATCATTATATAAACTTGAGATACTTCATTACCACCAAAACCCCCCAAAACACCTCTTATATGAATTTACAATTTTATGACACATGTTTCTTAGTTGGACAAATTTGTAATTGCATTTGAAAACATAAATAAATATATATGTATAAAAGGTTGATTATGCTAGAAGATATCAATCAATATTACTTTTTTATAATTTTTTACATTATTTATCAACAATAAATTATTTAAAAGATAATAATACTATATATAATTCATAAACATAATAAAAATTTAATTGTCAACTGTCAATTAGTTAAATTTATATTACCTTTAATCCGAGTTTTGCAAATTGAACACTTACAAATTTATTGAAGAATTCATATATAAAATAAATATTTATAACTAATCCATAAATTAATTAAATTTAATATTTTATTGCATCTTCTAAATAAAAATTAAAATATTTACAATATTATTTAAGTTAAATATAGATCTAAAAAAATCATTAAATTAATGACGGAGCATTTTTTATATTATTTTTAAAGTGTTAGCATCTAATGATCTTTAGGATATTAGCATCTAACTTATCTTTAAAGTATTAGCATCTAACTTATCTTTAAGATATTAAATATATATAAAATAATAATTTAAAAATATACATTGAATTAATATGAAGGATTAAAACTATGTAAATAATAATTTTGTAGGAATTAAAATATATTATTTTTTTAATAGAAATTAAAAATAAAAATTGAGATATTTGTAGGGACCAAAAACATATTTAATCTTATTTTTAATTTTTATTGATTAATTTAAAATTAATGGAAAATATTAATAATTGATAAATAAAAATATTAATAATTGATAAATAAATTGTCTTACCTATACAATCGATAAATATTTTTAATTTATCAATATAAAAAGAAATGTGGGATACATTTTTTATCAATGGTATGTTTTAAAAAGTATGTAACAAATTTATTTTCGATCAATATAAATAATTTTTTTTAATGGTAATGAAGTATCCCAAGTTTATATAGTGATATTTGAATCATGACATTATAAAAAAGTTAAATACGAAACAAATATTAGAATTATGAAATTTTCAATAAATATAAAAAATTAAATTGAATTATAAAATTAAATCAACTTTAAATTAATAAAAAATAATATCGAGAATTTGTTTTACATATTTAAAATCAAATAATAATTATCGTATTTGTTATATTTGAAATACTTAGTTGTTTAATGTAAAATATATCTTTTAATTTACTGCTTATGTTGTTAAACTTTAATGTATCAATATAATTTTAAGTTTATTTAATAAATAATCAAATATATTATCTACTATATATTTATTTAATATTTAATATAAACTTTTTTATAAAAATTTAGATATCATTCCGTGCGATGCACGGGTATTTATCTAGTATATATTAAAAAAATACTGTTCATCTAACTATTTTATATATAAAATTTTTTATTTATGATCTAAATATAAATAAAAATATATTTTTATTTAAAAAACAAATATTTGTATATGTATTAGTTTATAGATATAGCAACTTATTTATACATTGCAAAATAAAAAATTTGCAAACAAGTTTAATTATTTTAGAACCCTAATTGAAAGAAACCCTAATCCTATCCTATTGTTATAAATAATTTTGCATAAACCTTCTACGCATATTCTCTCCCATTGTCTTCCTTTGATGTTTGGTTAGTTTGTGATTTACACGTGCTATATTCCCTCTCCTCCATGTTCTAGTAGGTTTCAATCTGTAATTAAATAAAAAATAAAATAAAAATAAAAAATTTATATTTCTCGTTTTCAAGGGTGTGGTTAGTTTAGGAAGAGAGAAAAGGATCGAAGGAAAAAAGGCTTCCGATTCCCAATCTCCCCTTTTTGTGTGCCCTAGATTTTCTCCTCTTCTAGGGTTTCCTCCCTCCTCCATGGATTCTGAAGACGATATGCACGACGCCAACGATCTTGAGTCTCTCGATGACGATTTCTACAGTGGCGAAACCGAAGATGCTGCTCCCATGGATTACTACTCCGACTACGATGATGATGCTGATGATTATTTCGATGACGGCGATGATTCTGACCCCGCCGACTCTCGCAGACCTGAGGTTTCTTTTCTTTTCTATTCAATTCATTCTTCACCTCTATTACTGTGCTTTACTCATCATCATAACGATGGTAATTGATTCAGGGTTTTTGGTTTACATGGAAAAGGTTGTTTTTTTTTATTGTTTTTTTGTAATTTATTGAAATTGAGAAGACCTAATGAATAATGATCATGTTGTAATTCTTGGATCATTGATTGTGTTTCAGCAAAATTTTACTATATTGAAAGAATCAGATATCCGGCAACGGCAGGAGGATGATATCAGTAGAGTGGCAGCTGTTCTTTCTATACCGCGGTTGCTGCGAGTATCCTGCTTCGTCATTATAATTGGTAATTGCATTGGCTTTCTGGGTTAGCTGCTGTTTTATTTGTGTGTGTTTGTTTTGATGTTGCCCTTGTATGTTGTTATGTTACTGTTTTATTTTGCTTTTAAATGTATGCTTATGATGATATGCACTAATGGAGATATGTCTTGGTGATGCAGGAGTGTTAGTAAAGTTAATGATGCTTGGTTTGCTGAGGAAGAACAAGTTCGAAAAACAGTTGGTTTGTTGGAGAAGAAAGTTTATGACAATCCTGATGCTAATGAGGTATGGAATGACATAGTTGTTTGGCTTTTAATTGAAACAGGTTGATAATGTAATGGATTTATTGTTTTCTGCTGCTTCGCTCTATTTTTATTTCACTGACTTGTCATATTTTCCTCTTGTGATCAGCTTACTTATGCATCTGTTTTGAAGTTTATGCTCCTTCAAAGATCCAATCTGCTTCTTGCCATCCATTTTGTTTTTCATGCTGGCGAGGTATTACTTGTGTAGTATATTTCACGCACCTGGCTTCTAAAAATTAATTCTCTGATGCATGATTATTACGAATGATATGATGCATGTATACTTGAATTTTATTTCCTTCTGATTCTTTTTATTGTCGGTGGGATCATGTTCTTCTGTCTATCCTTTTTGATATGCCAGGATATATTGGAACTTCAATTAATGACGGTCCAGGATGTTTGATGCTGAGATGTCCTGATCCCTCTTGTGGTGCTGCTATTGATCAAGATATGATTAATCTTTTAGTATCTGCTGAAGATAAAGAGAAGTATGACCGTTACCTTCTTAGATCTTACATTGAAGACAATAAGAAGGTATGTTACATTGTTTCAACTTACACATTGATAACGATAGTAAACGGATATATGCTTTTATGTATCATCTATATGTAGGCTTCTTGTTTGCCCCTATTAATACATTCATAATAATTATTTGCATTGGTTGGTTGGCATGAATCTATACTATCATCACCTTGCTACACAGGTTAAATCCAAAACTTTTATTAATATCACTTAATGTTGTACATCAACAACCAAGCCTTATCCCATTAAGAGGGCTCGGCTACGTGGATCAAATTCCTCCATAATGTTTTATCCAAGACCATGTTTCTATCCAATTCGTTAATTTCAACTCAAGATTTTTTTAGTAGTTTCTCTTATATAGTTTTTCTAGTCTTCCTCTACTTCTAGTTGATTGACCTCTTATAAGTTAATTTGTATATTTGACCTCTTTTTGCTACCTCACTGTCTCTCACAGCTCACATACTACTCTGTTATTTATTCTGCACTTGTTTTGTTCAGACCAAGTGGTGTCCTGCTCCTGGTTGCGAGCATGCTGTTAATTTTGACGCTGGCAGTGGAAGTTATGATGTATCTTGCCTCTGTTCATATAGTTTTTGCTGGAATGTAAGTTGCATTTGGATTGGTTCAAATTGTCATGGCATTGTGATTTAGAATATTTTGGTTGTGTAACTCATGTATTTTTGGATCCATAGTGCACTGAAGAGGCTCACCGTCCAGTGGATTGTGGCACTGTGTCAAAGTGGATTTTGAAGAACAGTGCAGAATCCGAAAACATGAACTGGTATAGAATATCTTTTTTATATCTTTTAGTATTATTTTTGTCTAGGCTGTCAATAGCACGATGGTAGGTTTGACACAATGCTTTTAGCCCACTAGACGCCGCCTGCAATAGCTTTTGTTGCGACTGCTAATTGCAGCAAATTTTGCAACTTCTAACTGCTATCCTGCCCGCTATTAGGGTTTCAGGGTGAAATTCCTCAAATATTTTTTAAGTTGTCTTTTTTAAGGGTATACATGTCAATTCAAACCCTTTTAAGGGTAATGTTTTGTTCTTCATTATATCATGTTTTTGCTCAAAAAAATAGTATGTTCTTATTCTCTGTTTAAGTTTGTACCTTAGGTTCTTTAATTATTACGTACGGAAGTCTCCTTAATTTTGTGTATTTTT
The DNA here is from genome assembly GCA_021764765.1 of Vicia sativa. Taxonomy (NCBI): domain Eukaryota; kingdom Viridiplantae; phylum Streptophyta; class Magnoliopsida; order Fabales; family Fabaceae; genus Vicia; species Vicia sativa. The sequence goes on from CM038793.1 coordinate 241,322,203, forward strand.
ATATGTTTTGAGCATTTATGTTTACTTTGTATGCTGATTGATAGTCTTTGCAATAGCGCTATTCTGCTATACTATCAATATCATTTTAGGGGGTTGGTGCCATGCGGGATCATCTTGGACTTACAACAGAATGCTTGTAGAGCCTTGGAACATGTCACTGCTTGTGTGTATCATGTTTCTATGACTAGTTTCAGTGATTCTAGCTCTGCTGTTGCCTTGTATGTATTCATGTATTTTCTTGTTGTCTTCTCAGTTGAAGTTGATGGAATTAGTGATTTGGAGCTGTCCCTTTGGTACAGGGGGATATCAAGACCTGATATGACAAAATTTAAGCATTAAAGAGAACTTTAGGGTAGCACCAATTCTGGAAAAAATGTTAGAATTTCTTTTTAAGATTGCAGGGATCAGGACCTAATATGACAAAATTTAAGCATTAAAGGGTAGCACCAAATCTGGAAAAGATGTTAGAATTTCATTTTAAGCTTGCTGGGATCAAGACCTGATATGACAAAATTTAAGCATTAAAGAGAACTTTAGGGTAGCACCAATTATGGAAAAGATGTTAGAATTTCATTTTAAGCTTGCAGGGATCAAGACCTGATATGACAAAGTTTAAGCATTAAAGAGAACTTTAAGGTAGCATCAATTCTGGAAAGATGTTAGAATTTCATTCTAAGCATGCTGGGAATGTGTGGAGAATATCCACAGGAGGGTAAATCATATGGAATGGAGGATAGTCAAATAGAGCTGTAGTGAAACTAAGAAAGACTTTAGGTGTGAAACTATGTAGTTATTAATTTATTATGTATTGTGTCTCAGTAAAAGGGAAACTGCAGTCCGTTGTCGGTTATCTGGAAATTAGCAAGTGGTTAATTAGGTGGGAGAGAACTGAGCTCTCGAAACATGTTAGGATCCGTGTAATGTATATTGTTTTCCTTGTAATATATCCATTCTGTTCAAGTGTGAATCTGTGATTTATCTCTGATTGAGAACTTTTCTCCAGAGATTATTCAATAATGAATAGTTATTTATTCAGTAAATATATCATTTGGTGCCAGTTTCTATCAAGATCTTGAGCTAACAGTTAACTTAATGGACTTTCAGGATACTTGCTAACTCAAAGCCGTGTCCCAAGTGCAAGAGACCGATTGAGAAAAACCAAGGGTGCATGCATATGACATGTACTCCACCTTGTAAATTTGAGTTTTGCTGGTATGCTTTCTTATAGCTTAGTTTTAACATGGTTATATTTTTTTCACCTTTCTCTTTTCTCCAATATAATTGTCTTAGAGGGTTAGTGGACATGCAAACTACATGTTTTTCCCCTGGGGGTTAATAATTTTTTTATTTTTGCAACCTTTACATGGTTTATGGATTAGCTTTTCATCAAATAATTTGAGCTTATACGAATGTTAACTGCATTTAATCTACTTTTATCTATATAGGCTATGCCTTGGTGCATGGACAGACCATGGTGAAAGGACTGACGGCTTCTATGCTTGCAATCGCTATGAAGCAGCTAAACAAGAAGGGGTGGTAAGAGAATTAGATATACTCAACTTCTTTTGATTCAGTTCTGTATACTATTGGGACTTCTATTGGTTCAGTTTTCTTACCAAACATATTTTGACAAGAGTATGAGATTCTGAAAGAAATCTTGTTGTATGTAGTATGATGAAACTGAAAAAAGAAGAGAAATGGCAAAGAACTCATTGGAGAGGTACACTCATTATTATGAGCGGTGGGCTAGCAACCAATCTGTATGTATCACTCCATACTTTCTTTTCTTCTGTTTAGTATCTTTTATATCTGAACTCATTGCTCTACAATTTCTTAATTCATTGTTTATTTTATATTTAGCTAAAATTCCTATGGTGTATGGCTATGTGATTTATTTTCTTTCTCTTGCAGTCAAGACAAAAAGCTCTCTCAGATCTACACCAGATGCAAACTGTTCATGTAAGCTACACATTCATTTTCGGTGTTTGACCATCTTACCCTTCCATGAGCCAAAATTCCATGTTGTCTTGTATTTGACTTTGGAAACTTAAAGAACATTTTCCGTGCTAATCAACTTTTAATTTTTTTGAGAATGTTTGACAACTTTCAGGAATAATAAATATGAATTTCTAAATTCCTTACTTTGTCACAAGTAATGTAACATAAATTTTAAATCATTTGTCATACAATTACGTAAAATTGAATCTTAGACGCTTTTTTTTTTGGTTATATAACTAAATTGTCTAAAATATCGAGACTAAGTCTTGACCTTTCCATCATTGCTTACTGTGGCAAATCTGTTTTTTATTTATTTTTTAACTTTGTTTCTTTCAGTCTTTTTATTATTTTTGTGAGGTATCTGTTATTCTAGATGCTTTCAGATCCTTAAGACATACAGTAGAGCTTAATATATGTGTTGGCATATTGATTTTTTTGGCAGATTGAGAAGCTTAGTGATACACAGTGCCAACCTGAGTCGCAGCTTAAGTTCATAACTGAGGCCTGGTTACAGGTAATTGAATATATTAACTATACCTTTGTTCATAGCAGTAAAAGTTGTGTCATTCAGGGATTCATACAGAATGTCTTGCAATGCAAATAATAATAAATAAAGAGCTTATGCCGTGGAGGCTGGAATCACAATACAAATTCTCAGAATCATGCAACAATATAGAAACTGTGAATTATGGTAGTCTGCTATTGAAGGTCCCTGGCCTAAAATTACATTTACATTCTAGATTTTATGATTTGGTATGATTTGTGAATCACAATTAAAAAATTAGCTTTATGATGCATGTCTCAAATCCCTGTTTGATGACCTGGTTAATAAATTTGCCTTACACATTTCTTAGACTGTTGATTAGTCATATTTTCATAACCCTCCCCCAAGGACACAAATGAATTTGTTCAACTCTTTTCTGAAGCTGGGTGATGTGAAAATGTCTTTGACTGTTGTAAAATAGACCGCTAATATTTCTCTAAATTCTGTTTCACCCCTGCAGATAGTTGAGTGCAGGCGGGTATTGAAGTGGACATATGCATATGGGTTCTATTTAGCGGAGCATGAGCATGCAAAAAAACAGTTCTTTGAGTATTTGCAAGGTTTTTTTTTTTTTTTTGTAAATTTCAATTGGATTAGACATGTCTTGCATTTTGGGTGATATCCTTGAAATAAACTATTCAATTTTTATTTTTATCTTCAGGTGAGGCAGAATCAGGTTTAGAGAGACTTCATCAATGTGCCGAAAAGGAACTCCAAGTATTCCTCAATGGTGATGGCCCTTCTAAAGATTTCAATGATTTTCGTACAAAGCTAGCTGGATTAACCAGGTAAATGTTATTACTTATTATTGTTATTTTTTAGAACTTGTCCAATTGTTTATTTACTTTTTGTTGTTCTGGCTGGAGTTTGACTTCAAATTTGACACATTTTCCTCAAGTTTCCTGAAAAGAGACATACTGTGTACATTTGTTTTAAATTAGAAATGGTAAATTTGCTATTACGTCTTGAGTTGGAATCTGGTAATGAAAATATGTGCATTTTGTACATCAAACCTATTGAACACTTCAATGAATTCATATGTTTGGTTTGTTGTTTTGTTTGCTTGTCATGTTTTGGAATGTTTCCCATCTATTGGTGTGACAATTTGTTTCAGTATGCAGTTATATAATGAATAGTGTATTAATGACATCACTAATGAATAATTATTGTGCCCAAACTATATGGTTTGATTTTCTAATCCATTTGTTTTTGCAGTGTGACTAGAAACTACTTTGAGAATCTGGTTCGGGCATTAGAGAATGGTTTATGTGATGTGGATAGCAATGGAGCTGCTTCCAGTAAAGCAACTGGTTCAAAAAATGCTGCAGGGAGCAGCAAGGGAAGAGGAGGAAGAGGAAAGGGGACAATTCGAGCTAGCATGTCCGGCAGAATTACTGATGATAATCATTGGTCTTGTGACCAATGTACCTATGCAAATGTGAGATCTGCCACCGCATGCCAGATGTGCAATCAAACGCGTCGGTGAAAATCTGTTAGAAACACGTCGTCTGCTCAAAGGCCAACACACCAAAAGATGAGATGCAGTCTGTAATCTTTGTTATGTGCTGGTTTCTTTTTGTAAGGCCATTTTAATATAAACAGGACGAAGGGGGTAAGAGTCGCGGAAGAAATGTTATCTCCTATCGAGTATAATCCGAATTTGATGTACATAGTGTTTTCTATCTTTAAATTTACATATTGGTTTTATGCAACAGGCTTGTGTAACTGAGCATCTTATATAGCACATGCTGTTTGCTCGGGACCTGATTTTTTCTAGTAAATTTACATGCATCTTCTTTAAGTCATCACTAGTCAGTTATTAAGTTTGGTGTTAGTTGCTTTTTAAAGAAACTCTGATGAATAAGGCACTATTTGACAGAATTATCATTACTGTTTGAGATTTGAAAGCTTTAGATTGAGAATGTGGCCAGGTCTTGTTAATGTGTGATTCTATAGTCAGGCTTATGAATTTTAAGCTACATTGAACTAAGTTTCAAGTCTTTAGTACTTATAATAAGTAGAGTGAGAGGATATGGTAAAGATAAATGTAGTTGCTTAATAAAATTTGTAGTGTGTATACACAATTTGTGTCTCTTTATTGAATCATTCTAACACATTTATGTACTATAGTGTGATGGTACATATAAAAGAAGGGTTTTTAAGGAACAGCTTTAACATGTACACATAAAGTTAAAATAAACGGTGCGCTTAAGAGGAGTTATTATATTCCGTGAAGCTCACTACCTTTACATGCAAATATGTTACTAGTTTCATAGTTGAAGTCATCATAGTAGCTTTACATGCAAATATATTAGTTTCATAGTCGAAATCATAATGCCCAACTAGCTTTACAAGCAAATATAGTAGTTACAACAGAGCAAAACAGTTGAACAGGCATGATTTGTGTATGATGATTTGTGCAAAGAAAACACAATAAGAAACCATAATTTGTGTAATCGTAAACCGACGGATACTAGTTAAAAAACGGAGCAATTGTAAACAGTCAGATACTAGTTAAAAACCAGAACAAACAATACAATACATATATTTCCATATAGTTTCAGAATTAAGATAAATGTAAGCAACCCGAATCTACAGATTTCTCAATATTCTTCATGGATTCAAGAACCCCACTTTCTTGTGGCTTGTAGACTAATATGGTCTCTGTGAAAATTGAAAAGCTGAAATCCTGTTGCAACCAAGCAATTTCACGGTTGGTCCATGGGGAATCTAGGACCACAAGAAAAGCATACAGAACCGAAACCACCAAAATTGCAAGACACAGGTATATCTGTTCTGTGAAATTTGTTAAAGTCATGTTGTATATGTCTTGAAAGCAAGAGAGTTGGAAAGAAAATAATGATGTGAGTCTGAGGTACTTTTACAGGATATATATATATATATATATATATATATATATATATATATATATATATATATATATATATATATATATATACTATTTATATCCTTGAATATAAAAGTCAAAATGATAATAAAGTTGATGATTACTCTACTTGACCACATGCATAGTTATTTGCATATGTTTGATTCATGAATGTAATTGTGCAGGTGCATGCATGTTACACAAACAGCAACTGAGAAATCACACAACATGTGTGGTGCGAATCAGGGTCATTTTTAAATTTCTAGATGTTTTATCGTTTTTCTTATGTGAAAATAACTCTTAATCAATAGACTATTTTGCTGTCATTCTTCAAATAGAACAAAATTACATGCCTTAGTCTTAATAAATACTATATTTTATTTATTAGTTTTTTCCTTTTAAAATTGTTTTCTATGTTATATTACGGTAGTATTGTTTACAATTTTCATTAAAAATTGCATGCAGAGATTGTCTCAGTTGATAAGAAGTTGATTCACATACTGAGAGATCGAGGGTTCAACTTTCATTGTCGACATAAGAATGTCTATGGTCTATAACGCTCTCTGAGCCTTGAGACATGCCTTAACCTTCGTGAGTCCCAGCTCAATTCGCATAAACTTTTACAAATAAAAATAAGTATAAATAAGTAATCATCCGAAATATAAACCATTCCATCGATTATTCATCTTTGTTGCAACCTTTGCATATATTCTATAGGTAATAAGATGACATTTTATGAATTTTGTGTAATGCTTTATCTCATAATATGAAATAATATGATGAGATTTAAGTGACCGTGGATAAACTAACAAAATTTGTCGAAATATGATAATACAAACAACACCAATGATTGGGAGGTTAAAGATGTTGGGTCATTATGAGGAGGAAACATCCACATTGGTTCAAAGACTCGTTTAAAAGTTAAGATTCACTCAAATAAGTGAGAGAGACACCACATATTTATCAAATTTTTTAAAATGAGGAGTGTTTGGATGACCTCACTTATAAAGTGTTCAACCTCCACTTTTCCAAACAATTTGAAATTTATATAACTCACACTTGTTTTCAAGCAGATTTCAAGTGTGAGCCCATTAAATATGCTTGTCGTTGCGGAAGTTCTTTCATCCACATATTTATACCGTCATTGATAAACACTTACCACATCACGAGAACTTCAACATGACACGTTGTCTGACCACCACCATATTAGAAAAACTTCTGATACAAAGAGTTGATCCCTTGCCCAAACCATATTCTAATACCACTGTAGGGTCTTCATGGGGAAAACATACATTTGGTCAAAGGTTTTTCTAAAATTCAAAGATTCACCCAAATAAGAGAAATGAGCACCGCATATTCACCCAAAATTTTAAAGTTATATATGTATGGGTCCTTTCACTGATAAATTATTCAACCTCCAATTTTCTAAGAAACGTGTAACTTACACAACTCACATTTGTTTCTCAACAATAGAATACATTAAATTTCTGAAGCCATTTTCGAATTCACGGCCAATAATGTCTTTTTTTTATGAGAATTGAAAAAATATGATCCGAAAGGAGTGCTAGGGTCTTCAACACTTGGTCTTCAGAAATATTGTCTTCAGAGTCTTCAGAACTTATTTAATAGAACCTTGTCTTCAGAGTCTTCAGACCATGTGACACAAAAAAGAGCTTTAATAAAAGACATCTAAATAAGTGAGAGAGACACCACATATTTACCAAAAATATTAAGATGATATGTGTTGGGATTATCTCACTTATAAAGTGTTCAACCTTAACTTTTTCAAGCAATTTGAGACTTATACAACTCACAATTGTTTCTCAATAGTATTTACTTCAAGCGTGAGTCCATTTAATATGCTATCCCTCAAATGAAAGCTCTTTCATCCACATATTTGTATCACCATTGATAGACACACTTACCACATTATGGGTACTTCAACAAGACACATTGTCTGATGCCATATTAGAAAGACTTTTGATACAAAAAGTTAATCCCTTGCTCGAACCATACTCTAATACGACTGTTGAGTCTTCATGATGGAGAAACATTCACATTTGGTCAAAGGTTTTCCTAAAAATCAAAGACTACCCAACAAGAGAAATGAGCACCACATATTCACCAAAACTTTAAAGTTATATGTGTATGAATCCTCTCACCGATAAATTTACCCTCCAATTTTCTAAGCAATGTGTAACTTACACAACTCATACTGCTTTCAACAAGAGAATACATTAAATTTTGAATCCATTTTGAATTCATTTCCAATAATGTATTTTTATGAGAATTGAAAAATATGATCCGAAATGGCGCCAAAGTCTTCAACACTTGGTCTTCGATATCGTATTTAGAGTCTTCAAACTTGTTCAATGTAACCTTGTCTTGAGTCTTCGTAACATGAGACACAAAAGAATAGCTTTAGAAGGCTCCAAAGGCCTCCAATATTTCTCACAAAGTCATGATTATAAGCTTTATTACCATCGTTCTTCACAATCGTTGCATTAGAAACATTCCAATCTTAACTTGAACTTGTAAACACCATTGGTTTCCTCCAGAGTCAAAGTGTGTTGAGTTCAAAACCTGATAACATCGCACGCCTTTCCTTCAGAGTCAGACCCTGTTAGCAAAACCTACACACTAGATAAAACCATTAAAATGTTAAATTGTTGTCTAAGATAATATGTAAAGTTATCATCAAAAGTTAAGGCTAGATGCGAAATCAAATATTGTTCTTACAATGTTTCCATTTTTGATGATGACAAAACCATGTATTTGATGATCAATTTATACGGGTAAAATCATATAACACAAACTTAGATTTAAGCTATCCAACTCACCTTAAATCATTACTTCCAAAATTCATTTAAGCTTGTTCACGGCCTCCTCTTAGCCCAAGACTCTCAAAATAAATTTTGGAGTCTGAATAGTAGAGAAGAATAATTCCTTGTTGAGGTATCATCGAGTATTGACTAAAGCGCATGGTCTTCATCTTAGAACTTGGCCTTGAAATTATAACACGTTGACATATCAAAACTGATTAGTGCTCGACTTGATGATGCCTCACATTATGTATCGAACTAGTTTCTTCAAGAATCTTAACCATGCCATCAAAAGAATTAGAGTATCATGTCATCAAGATTCAAAGCATCCGAATGTTTTCGATGACCATTTCTTTGACCATGCTTTAAAGTTCACAACTTCTAAAAAGTGTGTCAGATCAAACTTGACATACTTTCAAAAAGTTCACAACTTTTGAAAGATGTGTGGTATCAGAGCAAGATCAAGCAATGAAAAATTATGCAATCTTTATTCATCTTTATCATGACTTATGAATGCCAATTAACTCGTCTAAGAAGGCCAGTGAACCTTCACAAAGTTCCTGAATCAAACATCAAACAATAGTTAGAAGTAAAAGCATTATAACATATTTGGGCACAAGATTATGAGAATAGATATATCAAAATTATATTACTTTCTCCCCTTTGTTAGAAATAAAAAAGATTAAAAAGACAAAAGAAAATTTTCATTAAAACCAAGGGACAAAGAATCAAAGATACAATTGTTTTAGAAATAAAAGAAAAACTTCAAAAGTTCTAAAAACAAAGGTCTAAAGGGCACTTCTTGAAGTTAGCCATAAAAGTCATCACCATCTTGGAGCGATTAGAAAACGAGGCACTCTAAGACTCAATCTTCTTATCCTGCTTATCCAAGCGTTTCTGAATGAGGAAGTTGGTTTACTTCAGATCATCCAAAGTCTCCTTTAACCCAGCTGGCTCTTCAACTTCCATAATCTTCTTTCCATACCTAGAAGTTTGTCCATCTTCATGTAAATCACAAACCTAAAAGCTTCAGACGCAGTAGCTTATGCAACTTGCTAAGCAGGTTGCCCAAAAGGTTGCTCTTCAACCTCAATCTGTGGAACCTCCAGAGCAGGAAAACACAAAGGAACGAGGGTTGGTGCCTTAGCAGCAAGCCATGCCTTATCTTATTTAGAGCTTGGTGGCAGAAAGCTTGAATAATGTTGATTTATTCATACATCTTCTAAAACCAATCCATATAACACCAGTCCTATTAGGATCTATATTAGATGAAGAACTCTCCAAAGCATATTGAAGTGCGTGCAAAGCTTAACGATATAATAACTCATTAAGAGGTGTTAGACGAACATTAGTTAGAAGGAAGGATGGGTTAGAGAATGTGGTATATGGTTTAGAATGTGGTATTCGCTGAAATTCACTGTCTTGTTTCACTAGTTATAATCCAAAACCGCTTCACCAAATCTGGGAGAATGGGTCATTTGAGGATATTGAAGAAAGTTTCACAACCTTGAATATCCCCATATTTAGAAATATCAAAACCGTTATCCTTGAGATTTTCAAAGTTCACTATTGACTCAGAAAAACTAACAACTGAGACACATGAATGAAGCATTGAAGCTCAGGAATACCATTCTATTTTTTTGAAAAGCAACTCTTAATATTGATTATTGAGTACTGGGGTACTCCAACCCATACAAGAAAAAACAAAGAAATCTATTGCTACTTATACACGAGAACTGATTTTGAACCACTGTAGAAAGTGGATTTCAATCTATCCTAGTTTATTGTCGCCACCACCAAGAATGCCACAATATGTTAAAAACAACTCTTCCAAATCTCCTTCTATACCGTTAAAGATAATATCGTTCTTAGTTTCCAAATGTTCGAAAATTGTCAACCAAATCTTGCACGTCGATTTCCCATCTTTCCGGTCAGACATCCACACACATCAATAGATACCATCTTTCTATTGATCTAGTTGTTGAGAGGATGAGGGACCTGGTTGATTTTGTTGTTGTAGACGTTGACATCGAGTTTCAGTTGATTGTTTTGAGCCTCCATTGTTGATGATGAACACGAACAAGGGTTTTGGTTTTGAGATATTTTAGGATCGAAATATAGAAAGTGAAGGATAGTTGTAGCGAAATGTGCGAATCAGAGTGAATGGGTTTTTAAATAGTTTTTGCAATGATTATTAAAACTTTTGAATAATGCAAAAATCTGACAAGGTGTAAAACATAAAGATTTATTAACTAATCCCAAGATAATATCTTCTCATAATGTGTTAGGAGTGGTTAAAAAAAGACAACTGTTTTATTTTGAATTACCAATTTTTTCCTATCTTGAGAGCTTATTAATAAAGTAAACTCTTTAATTTCCAATAGACATAAACATTCTCAAAAAAATATTTTGATCTTGGACACTTCTAAAACATGAGAACTTTACTCATCAGAAGCCTCACATCTCAAAAGCCAACAAAAACAAATCAAGCCTCAGAGTCTCATTTTTTTATTATGGAAATGAAAATTCTGAGATCACATATTTTTATTCTGGACATAGAACCATGTTCAAATGCTTTAGAATGAAACAAGTCTATCTTCAACAAGTGATTTTGTAAAGATATCAGTTCATATGCGCAAACTGTTTATTTTTGTCAGTCCAACAACCAACATGATTGTTTCAATTCTAACCATAGGTGCAAAAACTTCATCATAGTTTATTCATTTTTTTCAAGAGAAATTCTTTTGCCACAAGCCTTGCTTAGTGTCGAGTTACTCCCCCTTTGGGATTCATCTTCACTTTGTATACCCACTTGACATCAATTTCCTTCTTGCCTTGAGGAAATTCGACAAGTGACCAAATATTGTTGTCTTCGATGGACTTCACTTCTTCATTCATTACTTTCACCCACTTAGAATCCTTTAATGCTTCAGATGCATTAACAGGTTCAACATCTTCATAGAAAACATAACGTACCAAATCACCTTCATTATCTACCACATCATCTGATGTAATCACACAATCTTGCAACCTTGTTGGCATGCATCTTGTTCTCTGAGGTATGCTTGTACTTGTACTTGGTTGATCTCTTACATCCTCTTGTCGAAATTTGCTTTTGACTTGAGTTTCTGGTTCTTCAAGTAAGATTCTCATTGAATATTGCTTGACATTTCCACTCTAATCCTTTTCTTTAAGTTCATCTATGATCACGTCCCTGTTGATCACAATCTGCTTGTTCACTGGGTCGAACAACTTGTAACCCCCCATCGAATAATATCCAACTAGGATCATTTGACTCGACTTATCATCAAGCTTTCTTCTCAACTGATCTAGAACATGTCTATATGCTATAGATCCAAACACTTTCAGATGAATAAAACTAGGCTTCACACCAGACCAATATTCTTTTGGAGTAATTCCTTATAGCTTCTTCGTCAGACATTTGTTCAAAATATATGTTGCGGAGAACATTTTCACCCCAAAACTCTTAGGTAAATTCTTGCCTTTCAACATACTTCTCACCATATCCTTGATGGTTTAATTATTCTTTTTTGCAGTTCAATTTTGTTGTGGAGTGTAGGGTGGCATCCCCTCATTCACAATCCATTATTTTTCACATAATTTGTCGAAGTCTTTCGACACATATTCTCCACCACCATCGATTCTAAAACTTTGAGCTTTCGACCACTTTTCCTTTCGACCATAGACTTAAAATTGGCAAATACCTCAATCACTTCACTTTTCTTCTTGATCGTAAATCTATAGTTTTGATTGAAATCATTTATGAATGTGACAAAATATTTATTACCTCCATAAGAATCCACCGGATTGGTCCACACACATCAAAGTATATTACTGAGAATAGATTTCGACTGCTTCTTGCATCCTTGTTGAAGTTATTCTTGTGTTGCTCGCCTTCTCACATTCTCATATACCTCGTTTGGAATGTTGATTTGGGAACCTGAAACCATATTTTTTCTCTTCAAACCTCTGATGTCTCTAAAGTTGGGATGGCCTAGTCGATAGTACCATATCCATTCTCTATGTTAGTTGTAGTCGAAATGCATTGGTGCTCCATCATATTAAGTTCAATCTTGAAGGTTCTATTCTGGGACATATAAGCCTTCAAGATTAATCTTCCATTTACATTGACGACTCTCTCATTATGTCTTCGACCAACACTTTGTAATTATTTTTGACCAACTGCCCTATGGTGAACAAGTTGCTCTTCATGTCAAGAATGTACATGACATTGGAAATTAGTGACCTTTTGCCATATTCCCTCATGATCAGAACATCTCCAATACCTTCAGCAGCTAGAGTATTGTCATTTGCAATTTTTACCATGTTCTTCATTGAGGGTTTTAGGTTGACAAACCAATCTTTCCTTCCAGACATGTGTGATGAGCATCCTGAATCCAAGTACCATTGATCCTTGAATTTTTCGTAATCTTTTCTTGTGACTATCAACAACATCTCTTCTTCTTCATGCTTTGTGAACTTTGTATCACTTTCTTGTTTCTTTTGCTTCTTTGGAAAATCACTTGAATAATGACCATAATTCTGACAATTATAACACTAAATGTGACTCTTGTCAGGTTTTCGACCACCATTTCTTCCTCTATATGCAACATTACCTCTTTGGTTGCCTTGGTATTCTTCTAATTTGATACATTTTTTCGTGATGGTTTCCTCTACTAGTCGGATTTTTTTAGCCATCTCTACCTTTGTTGTCAAAACATTTTCCTTTGCCTTTCTTATCTTTTGTTGACTGAGTCTAAAAAGCCACATCACTCTTTGACTTTCCAACAACTCATTCAGTTATTCTTTGTTCATGAGATTCAAGCGTCTCTTGAAGCTCTTCTTTCGACAAAGTTGACATGTCCTTCGACTCTTCTATGAAAACTACCACATGGTCGAACTTTGGAGCCAAAGGTCTCACAATCTTTGAAACAACAGCTCTTGTTGTTAACATCTCTCCACAAACCTTGATTTGGTTCACTAGTTTGGTAACCCTAGTGAAGAAATCAGATATGCTCTCACTATCTTCCACCTGAAGAAATTCATATGTTATTTTGTGATTTTGTAACCTCACGTCTTTCACCTTCTAAACGTCTCCAAATGATTTCTTCAGAATTTCCCAGTCTTCTTTTGAAGATTCAACATCACTAAACTTTTCAAAATTGTTTGGGCTGATACATTTGTGAATTATAAAGAGAGCTTTATAATTCTTCTTCTTTAATTCTTTGTATTGCACCTCTTCTTTTTCTGAAGCATCTTCTTCAAGCGGTTCTAATTTATATTTCACAAGTTCCCAAAGACCTTGAAAATATAATATAACCTTAATTTGTTTGTACCAATTCTCATAGTTATCTCCTTTAAGAATGAGAAGATTTGATGGAAAATTTCCATTCGCATTATTCATCACCATTGATTTTCTTCTTATTCCCTTGATCGCTTAACCGGAGCCCTCCATACTAGATGTTGGAAATCTACCAAAACCTATGATGAATTTCTATCAATCTTAATGAACAAGATTGATATTAATCACACAATGACAATGAAAACAAAAGAAAATTTAAAGAAGAAAATAAGGATTAGGGTTTCTACAGAGTTTTTCTCTGCCTACGAACTATAGAAAACTTTATTCACTTGCAACTCCAAATTCTATGAATACAATGAGTTGATTAGAAAAAATAGGGGTTACTCCCTCTATTTATAATTTTAGGTTAGCTTTCTCCCTAAGCCAAAAGCCCAAAACTATAAATCTCAAAATACCTATTTTGGAACTAAATCAAATCTATATATTTTAGATCTAAATCAAATTTGTGTGTAACAAACTGCTTCCACATCTCAACACAATCTTTTCGACACTTCCTTATTTTTAGTCGAGCAAGCTGCTTCGGCACAAGGAATTATACTTTCAACACTTCTGACTCACAATTTTGCACATATTAAAAGAGACTTATGTAGATAAATTTGAAAGAAGAAATTTTACCTAAGTCTATTTTCCACCATCTTCTCTACTACAACGTTACCCATACACTCTCTCTAATAATTTTATTTCTAATTTTAACCTGTCGAGTCTTACAACACATCCATCGCAACATCCTCATCCTACTACACGTACTTTATTCTCGTGTTGATTCTTAACCGTCCAATATTTTGTCTTGTACAGAATCACAAGTACCTTTTAATCACATAAAAATAATTGTCGCCTTTCTCCATTAAAACCTTTCAACTTGAGTTTAATGGTTTACACCGCCTTGTATTTCTCAATCATTATGTATTACATACCCAAGATATTTAAATCGTGTGACTTTAGAGATAATATGGTCTCCAACTTTCACCTCTATGTTAGAAACACTTATTCTTTTGTTGAAATCACGTTCCATAAGCTTTGCCTTACATGTGCTTAGGAGAAAACATGTGTTTCTAAAGCTTGTATCCATGTTTCTAACCTCTCATTTAAGTCTTCTTTCAACTCTTCAACAAGAACTATATCATCGGCAAAAAAAATCATCTCAGTTCTAGCTCTTAGATGTGTTCCTCGAGTACATCTAAAATTAAGGTAAAAACGTGAGGGCTTACTTAGGGTTGACCATTGATACAAATCAATTTTAATGGGAAAATCTGCTATCTCTCCACCATGTGCCCGAACACTAGTCAACACTTTTTCATACATATCTTGAATAACTCGAATATATACAATCCTAACCCCTTTCTTCTCCAGCACTTTCCATAAAAAAATTCTACTCGTTATATTGTTTTTGCCAAGATTCAACATAAGTACACTTAATTGCAAGTGAAATAACTTACCACTACATCACTTTATAATTGATGCTTAACTTGTCATTCAAATTTATTATCAAGAAAATAATTAGAAAACCTAAAAATCCAACTTCATCTCTTTCAACCATTTTTGTTCTTGCTGAACCAAATTTATGGATAAAATTCAAAAACTAACATAATCCTAAATCCTACTTTTTTTATTACTTTCTTCTTCATATAAATCTTGCACTTCCTTTTTTATTTTATTGCTGAAATCCAACTTTTCTCACTTATTGATAGAACCCCTAAATCTTTCCTTTCCTTGTTCAGAATCTAGCAGACTTCCTAAATCCAACTTTTCTTTCGTTCAATCATGATTTTGATTTATCAGATTTCGAATTAAGAAATTTGGTTCCCTTTGCAAAAAATTTCAATTGTTTTGCAGATTCAAATAACAATGTTACGACAAATTAAAACCCCAATTCAAATTTCTTTCAGAATCGATTTTGGGGTAGCATGAGTTGTGAAACAGAGTTAACTTGACTATGAATGTTGTCACTGAGTTAATGGGTAAGCAATTTCTGAACTGTGAAGCGAATATCCTTTGTGTTGATGAAGGTTCTTCAATGGTTGTTAGCTTAGTTTGACACCAGAAATAATAAACTTGATAATAAAGTAAAGTGGTGTAGTGGCAAATTGTTATTAATTGATATATATATATATATATATATATATATATATATATATATATATATATATATATATATATATATATATATATATATATATATATATATATATATATATATATATATATATATATATATATAATATAATTTGTGATTTTATGAAGTGTAACTCATGGTTAATCTCCGGGTGTAATTTGACCTCTCTTATATATATATATATATATATATATATATATATATATATATATATATATATATATATATATATATATATATATATATATATATATATAGAGAGAGAGAGAGAGAGAGAGAGATTTTACCCTCCGTAGTTCCTAGAAACCGATATAATCAATCAAAAGGTAGGAATCTTGCTTCATTCACCGTCTTCTTAATCTCATCTTAGTTTTTTGTACTTTACCTAAATTTCAAAATTTAGAGCTTCAACAAAGTTTTACCTGGGTGTAGAGTTACTAACACAACCCTTTCTTTTTATCGGGTTTTGGATCGACTATGTATAACAAAACTAACCTATGAAGACTTTAGGAACAAAATTCCATTTGTTAAAAATGATATAAAGAATTGCTAAAGATAATATAATGTAATTTAAGTCCATAGTTGAATTTAAAGAATATTGTATGGTTCATAAAAATAAGGAAGAAATAAAAGGAGAAATTTCGCTACTCTTTTTTATAGCAAAACCAATCCTCTTTAAAATAATAGCATGATATCGAGTATAGCAAAACCAATCCTATAAACGGGGCTCAACAAATATCGAGTATGGTGAAGGGTTATGAGGAAGCTAGAAGTCAATTTGCATAATCACCAAGGTGAATGAGAATTTGGCTATGATTAGTTGGAAAGCTCTGCAAAATAACTATGTAAAGCTCAATACGGATGTAGTGTGCAAAGATGGTTTAACGTCTGATTGTGGAGGAATTATACGTGATTAATTCCAATTGAGAGTGGTTAGGTGGGTTTGCCAAATATCTGTGTTCTTGCTCTGTGTTTATTGCAGAGTTGTGGAGTGTTTTGGAGGCCTAAAATATACGACTAAATTAGGTATATGGAAGGTGGAGTTAAATGTTGATTCCTTACCGGTGGTTAAGGTTATTATCAAAGGTGTGTCAGATAGTTTCGAAAGTCATGCTATGTTAAGGCAAATCACAAAGTTAACTGGTATGCATAAGAATGTTATAGTTAGCCATGCGTTTCGAGAAGCAAACAAATGTGTCGATGCTTTGGCAAATGAAGACTGCAAGTTACAAAGAAATTTTGATAGTTATAATGAGACTCCTAATTTTATTTGAATTTTTTTAGAGGATGACCAGCTAGGTGTTCTCTTTTTCGAACTTAGGTCCTCTTGCTTACCAAAATAAAAAAATTAGCATGATAAAAAATAAGGAAGGCTAATAAAAGAGAAATCTCGACAAACTTAATTATCTTATATTATAAATATAGGTTATATTATAAATATAGGTGATATTATTTATTAGATTTAATTTTGTATTTTCAATAACCACTTTAGTAGTCAAGAAAGATAATTATGGCAATTGATTTAGTTTTTATTTATTCAAATTGGTTATTTAATTATAATCAAATATATATATTTTTTAAAATACGAATTAAATATTTTTCTTAAAAGACATAATTTACTCCTTTTTTACTTATAGTAATATTTCAATATTTCATTCTAAAAGAAATAATATTATAATATAATTGATTTTTATATAAATGTAGTTTATATGAATAATAAATAAAGAAGAGAAAAAAGGAAAACCATTGGCTGTCTCCTGCAGCTGGTATCCGGCTGAGGATTTGAATTTTTAACATAAATATGAATTAAATTTATAGACCAATCGTTGCTTATTGTCAATACACGCATAAGATTTTCTAGAATCAATCATCTTTTTACTTTAAAATAAAAATAAAATAATCAATATTATATATATTTTGCTAGAGCTGTTAAAATAAAGTATCCACTAATTATTCAGCCCCATTTGAGGGATCTCGAACTTTTTAGAACTAAAAATAAAATCGGTTGTAGTATAGATTTAAAAACTATTATTTAATTCTGATCTTTTATAAGATTTAAACAATCCGATTTTATTCAGACAATTTTTATATTTTTTATAAAAAAATTGAAATAAAACTTTATAATATTTATTATAATTACTATAGAAAAGTAAGAACTTTATTATTTTTTATAAAAAGTATAATATATTAATACATGTTTAAATTGTGTGATATTAATATTAATATAAGAAAAACTAATACAAATGAAAAAATTGTGAAATAAAATCTAAAATAATTAAATATTAGTTTGAATACATTAATATATGATATTTAAAAAATTAAATAGAATAAAGATAAAATATAATAAGATAAGAAAAACTAATTTGTTATTTTAAAATTAAACAACATAATATTAATATATTTTTAAAAAATAATTTAAATATATATTATTTAAAATTTATAGTTATATATAGATCTAACAAACTTTTTAGAATAAAAAAATAAACTCTAATTTTATAATATTCCGGACTTGGCGAACCGTTACATAAGGTTCAGCCCATTTTGAAGGCTCCAAAATTTTCCATTATTGGTTTTTGTTTTTTACGTAATAAATACGAAATATTTTGAGTTCACTTTTTGCGCGAAACTTTCTAGGGTTTATCTTTTTCACTTTTTGGAACTGGCACCTTGTTTTCCTCACAATCACTGAGGTAATGTTTTTTTCTCTGTCCTTTATATTTCCTTCTCTTGTTTTACTTTGCATCTTCTTATCGATCACTCTCAAAGGTATATGTTGCACTCTCATACTATTCTGATCATTAAGTAGTTTCAATATATTGTATATGTTTGTTATTTTTTAAGTTTATTTTCAATGATATCACTGATAATATGTTTCTTATCATGGAAGCTACTGTTGAGAGAGTTTTTTTTTTTTATTCTTGCTTTTCCTCTATTTAAGAAAATTGTCGGTTACCCATTTATCCTTAAACAACATGTTTTCTGTTGTAGTCTGAGCTAGAAATCAAGTAGCTATTAATTGGAATAAAGTAACATCATCAAAGAAAGACATGGATCTTCATCAATGCTTTGATAACAGGAGAAAGTATTTGTCATTTGTCCAAGAGAAGGGCTATTCTGCTTCATGTGATTCTGGTGACAATAACTGGTTGCCTATCTGGTTGTATTTAGTCACAAGTTCATACTTTCTCTTGAGGGAAAATGTCAACTTTTTCAGTGGCAGCAGAATAAAATCTCAAGAGAATGATGCAACTGTTGTAGATGATGCAGTTAGCTACTGTGAGAGCTTAGGGTCTCCCTACAGTACTTGTTCATCCACCTATTTTGATGCTTACTCAGAGATTTCAGATTTTGACGGAACAAGTTACTGGCATTCTTTAATAAATCTTGAAGATGAAGACTCTGAATGGCTCTCAGATTCAATGATATTTGAGAACCCTTCAAGTCCTCTAAGCTACTGTGGTGATTCTTTCACTGATTTTTCAGATGTGGACATGCCTAGTTATTGGGACTCCTTGCTCAAACTTGAAGAGGAAGACAATGAGTGGAATTTGGACAAAGAAACTTACAGGAATTCTTTATTAAGCCTTGAAGATGAAGACTCTGAGTGGCTCTTGGATTCAATGACATCTGAGAACCCTTCTAGTTCTTTAAGCTGCACTGGTGATTCTTTCACCGATATCTCAGACATAGGCACGCCAAGTTACTGGGACTCCTTACTCAGACTTGACGAAGAAGAAAATACTGAATGGATTTTAAACTCTAAACAAAAACTAGAGTGTGATCGGGATGGTTCTCCAATCTCATCGTATGCGTTAAATTTGGGTACCATGGTTCTTCCTCCTATTTCTACTATCTCTTCATTCAATGTTGATGAACCACTTTTTTGGCCATTTGAAGGAGAATTTGATTGGGATTCTGAGGAAAATTCATTTTGTAACTCGCCTAGGAAAAGATTTGTTTTTGATTCCAACATGGACAGTCCTTTGGAATATTTTGCTATGGACCAAGAGTTTTCAATTGAAACATTGGTGGGGCTCAAGGAGTTTGATGGACATGTTTATGAATTTATAGTTGATGGTTTTATGCTGGAGGAATTTCTTCAATAGATCACATGCATGCATATGCATAGATAGGTTATAAAACAAATATAGAGAAAACCATGACTGCAACTTGTGAATGATGTCACGATGTCATAACTCCATTGACATAACTTTACATGATCTAACCTCTTTTACTTTAGGCTGTAGTTGAAGAACATGTATATGTTAGGGTATGGTTGTAGACATAGGCCACAGCCTTTGTTGTTCTTTATCTATGAAAGAAATTTTTGTTTGAATACATTCAATTTTTTTAAGATGTTATTGGTGCGAAGATTTCTCAGACTTTTTGTGATTATTACACCTGCATTTTGCACATACAACAGTGCGTAATTTATGTAATATGTTTCAGTCTATTCTTGTCTCTAGATTTTATGATTTGTGATTCTCAGACTAAAAGTTTAGCTTCTGGGGGTTTGATTCAAAACACAGTTTGATGTACTTGGGTAATAAGTTTGCCTTTCATACTTGTTAAACTATTGAGTAGTAATCTTTCACAACCCTATCTCAAGGACCCAAAGAAGTTGATCATTGCATGGTAATCAAAATCGGATTGGACCGGCCAATCCAGTCGGTTGGATCAGGAATCAGAATTTTAATCGATTTGTTTGAATCTCAAAATCGGCATGCAGAAGAATTGGGATTTAAATTGAAAATCGGTCAAAATCGAAAAATTGGCGGTTTAGGGTAGGACCGTATTTTGCTTTTGATTTTTAAAAATATGATAAAAAATTTCATTTTGAATCAAAATAATGCATGATTTAATTTTCTTTTTCATTCTCCAATCACTCTAGTACACATTATCATAGAAAAATCAAAGTAAATATTATTTTAAATTATTTTATTATTCTCTATTTATTTAATGAATAAAAGTGAATTTTATATATTAATATATAATAGATAAATACGATAAAATACATTTCGCATAAAAATGATCAAAAGTATCATAAACAAACAATTAATAAAGTTATTAAATTATTAATGATTATTATTATTTAACTATTATATGTAAGTTTTGAACTTACTTATTAACCTATTAAAAATATAAAAATCTATAGTTTTTATATTAAATATTAAGAAATTATCAATAAATTATTTTACTAAAATATATTTTGTGCATTATTATTTTTATATATAATAATATTTATGTATATATAATTGATTTAACTCTGATCATACCTAAAACCATGAACCCATAAATACACTGGTTCGACGTTCAGTCCAATTTTGATTACTTTGGTTCATTAAATTACTTTCTAAAGCTGAGTGATATTACTTTCTGTTGTAAGATTAAAAAAATGTTGCAGGGAGCAACATAATTGGACAATTCGAGCTAGCATGTCCAAAAAATTACTGACGATAATCATTTATCTTGTGAGCAATGTAGCTATGCAAATGTCAAATCTGTCACCTTATGCTAGATGTGAAATCAACAGCGAAATTGAAAATCCATCAGAGATACATTTCTTTTGTTCAAAGGCCAAAGACACCTAAAGCTGAAATGGAGTCACATCAAGAAGTGTTATCCTCCTTGCAATCCTATTGAGTACAATCCAAATAAATTTGAGAAAATTTTATCTTTTTGTGCTTTTCAAAGAAATATTTATTATATCATTCAACTCTATAATTCTAACTATGTTTTCAAAAAAAAAAAACGAAAAGTGGAACCTCGCCCAGCTTTGTTTAAAAATCGAACACCACATTTCATCCAATTGGTCAGCATGTGTGTTTGTCTTTTATTTTAAATTTAAAGTAAAAATATATATATATATATATATATATATATATATATATATATATATATTTATATAATTACTATATATTTAATATATATTTTTTTTAACAAATAAATAATTTATTTAAATAAATAATTTAGTAAATCTTATTATTATTTAAGTATATTAAATTATTATAATAAATAATTAATATAATTTTAATATAATAATTAAATAATAAATATTATAATTATAAAATTTAATAGTAAGTACTACAAATGCGAGCAAAGTATCATCTATAACAGACAAGTTCTCGTTGTGGAACCCATTAACGCTTAACACGTCCGGGTCCCCATTAAATTTCAATTGTTTTCATGTACTTTTCTTTTCTTTTGTAAATATTGGTTCAATAATTGATGAAGTACTTTTTATTTTTAATTGTTTTACTTTTATAATATAAATAAATTAATATTTCATTATAATATAAAAATAAATATTAATTTTTATAGTACTTACTATTAAATTTTATAATTATAATATTTATTATTTAATTATTATATTAAAAATTATATTAATTATTTATTATAATAATTTAATATATTTAAATAATAATAAGATTTATTAAATTATTTATTTAAATAAATTATTTATTTATTAAAAAAAAATTTAAATATATAGTAATTATATAAATATATATATATATAAATATAATTTTTTATACTTGAATTAAAAAAAAAAACACACATGCCCCAATTGGATGGGCGGTGGTGATTTTTAAGCAACAGAATTCCACTTTTTCTTTTTTTGAAAACATGGTACATTGGGAATTATAGGGGTTGAATGGTATAATGAGATATTTCTTTGAAAAGCATGGCAAAACAGTAAAATTTTCTAAATTTGATATAGTGTTTTATATTCAAATCTACATTTCTGTTTTGGTTGTATTCTTTCAACACAAAAATGAACAGTGTATATATATATATATATATATATATATATATATATATATATATATATATATATATATATATATATATATATATATATATATATATATATATATATATATATATATAGAGAGAGAGAGAGAGAGAGAGAGAGAGAGAGAGAGAGAGAGAGAGAGAGAGAGAGAGAGAGAGAGAGAGAGAGAGAGAGAGAGAGAGAGAGAGAGATAGATAGATAGAGATTGTTGAACAACTAAAAGTGGTGTCAACGTTACATTTCTCTTTGTTTTATGCAACATGGCTATGTAATTGATAATCTTATATCATAACTTTTTTAAGTTATCTAAAGCTTATTTGTTTTTCAATAAAACACCATAACACATTTGAAATGAAATTTGAAACTTTGAAAGTTAAAAATAAGTCGATTGAAGCCATAAAATCATTTGAAGAACTATCATGATCAAAATCTCTTTGACATGTCTTCAACACTGGACAATTGTTATCATCAAACCAAAATGTTGACATCATAACCATAATGTTATTTGCACAACTCATAAAACCACACATAACACTCCCATTTTCAAGTTAAACATGTGACATCATCATAGCCTTTCGAATGGGAATGGACATTCTTAACCCCTTTCCCCAGCCCCGATCAAATGAAGTTTAGTATCATGGCTATTAGGGGTGTTCGCGGTCGCGGTTTGACGGTTTTAAAAATCATCAAACCATGAGAAAAAGGCATGGTTTAGTTTGATTCGATTGACTTTAGAAAAAAAACCAAACAAACCAAAACAAACCAATGCGGTTTGGTTCGGTTCGGTTTTTACAAATAATTTGTTGAGTCATACATTCACATATATATGACAACATAACTTTGTATTTGGTCATTCATACATGATACTACTAAATTATAACAAAAACTAATCATATTGACAATAACTTCTCATTTTAATATGCAAAAGTTAGATTAGACAAAAATGAAATAATAAACATAAAATAATAGCATAAAACAATATAAAAAATATTATAATAAAACAAAAAAGTAGAATAGATGAGAAATTAGTGAAGATGAAAAGAAGAACATAAGAGATGAGAGATTAGATAAATATATGCGATAAAATGAAATTGAAAGAGAAAAATTGCATAAAAAATAAGAACGAAAAGGAAACAATATAAGAGAGTAGATATTAGATATGAAGAGGCAAGATGTAAGTGGTGAAGATGATGATAATGTGAGGAGATATTTAAGAAGATTGAAAATGAAATCATAATCATAAGAAGAGAAACTTGTCTCGTAATTATAAGGCTAATGTATAATAGATTTAAGTTTGAGTTAGATGCGAAAGTTAAGTAAAATTTAAGTTGTAACATAATGCGGTTTAGTTCGGTTTGGTTGGTTTGTAAAATACAAACCTAACCGAACCAAACCATCGGATTTATTAAAAATGACTCAAACTAATCCGAATCAAATGCTTTTTTCGGTTTTGTTTGGTTTGGTTTTGTTTTGCGTTTTCTATTAGGTTGGTTTGGTTTTGAACACTAATGGCTATCAATTACTTTACAAAGTGGATACAATTAGAGCCTTAGGAAAAATCACCGCAACCAACATACTAAATTCTTCAAAGGGTATTTTAGCTTATAGAATCCATTAATCTATCACTATCGTAGCGAAACTCAATATACATATAAAATTTTAAGAAACTATTTGTATATCTCAAGGTACAACATCATTTCACGTCAATAGAACACCCTAAGACAAATGGATTGGGAGATGAAGGGAATAAAGAAGTTATGGGAATGCATAGGAGACACATTAACTCCTCATGTTCTCTAGGCATACATAAACATATCTCATTCGACAAAGGGCAAAATTCCTTTCCAACTTAATTATGGGACTAAAGTCGTCATCCCTGTCAAAGTGAGAGAAATTAATTAGAGTTTGTAACACCCCGATTTTTATTTAATTATTATTTATTATTTATTTATTTTATTAATTATTATTTGAGATAGTAATAAATTAATTTGGGTGATTATTTGAATAATTGATTTATTTGGAATATATGGATAATATATGTTGTTTGGTTATTAGGTATTAGAATAAAAAATATACATTTAGACCTTAAGTACATTAGAGTGAGTGAGAGGAGTTAAGCTCAATAGAGAAAAACAAGTGTTAGTAAGAGTTGTAAGACAAAATAGGATTAGAAGAGAATTATAAAGAGAAGAAAAGAGGAGAAAAAAGGAGAGAGGAACAAGGAGAAAACCTAGAAAAGTATCTACATCTAAGGTAAGGATGGAAATTCTTTGATTTATGGTTATATGTAATGGTATGTAATGGATAGTAATATGACATTAGGGTCTATTCTTCAATTTCTAGTTTTTGCATGTTATGGTTAGATTTGAGGTTCATAAATTGGGTGTTAGAAATCATGTATTAATGTTTCTAATTGATGATACATGTTAGATATAAGTTAATATGTATTTAATTATGAATTAAGACTATTAAGGATGAGTTTTTATGGAGAAATTCGATTTGGGTAGAAGTTGCTCGCTTAGCACGATGAAGGGCCCTTAGTGCGTCTGAGACACAAAGTTTTATATTTTGTGTGAAAGGGGTCATGTGATATTGATTTATGAAGGATTTTCATGAATTTTAATAATTTATTCGATGTGTTTGATTGACTTTTGATGAGAAACATGATACTTGAATTGTATGTGTGTTGTAAATTGAGACCAATTGATAATAACATGGTTTGATTATGGATGATTACACGTTATGTGAACGTGAGGAGCTGATAGATGCTATCTGTATGCATTGGTTATGAATGTGACATATATATATATATATATATATATATATATATATATATATATATATATATATATATATATATATATATGTGCAATTGTTGAGATAATTCAAATGTGTTTAATCATGTGAAATATGTTTGTATGCTTAAGATTTTGAGATGGTCATAATTTGCATATGTTTTTGAGATTGCACATGCATAATTCGTATCAAGATGCAATGTCTGCCAAGTTGTTGTGATAATTGTGACTTGCCCCAAAACTGGAGATGATTTTGAAAGCTTAAGGTCGAATCAAGCTTTTATTTGATGATTATTTGTCTGGAGATGAACATCGGCAGACTGTAAAGATAACAATTGGTACCACATGCATATTATATTAAGTTGAATTAGAGTCACATGTGTCGATGTGAATTGTTGATTAAATATGCAATATGTGATATTGATGTGAATGTTATTTTTGTGGTAATTATGCTTGGTTATCTTTGAATATTAAATCATTGAGCAATGTTGTATATGTTATCATGTGAATTAATTTGTATGATGTTGAATACATGATTATATGAAGTGTGGTGAATTCAACTATTTCTTATCATTATATGTTTCTATCGATATGAAATCACATTCTTCCGTAAAATGATGTGCCTTATGACATCGCTTAGGTACCAGTTAGTGGTGCTTCGCGAGGATTAGACGGAGCTAGTTTTATTTACTTATTTTCTTAGGTAGTGAGCCGTTGTTCTAGTCTATGTAACACGGTGGATATTTAGACTCATGTTTGATTGTTTTGAGAGATATTTTGTATTACTTTCTTTTATGGCAAATGTATGAGATTATGTGAAGTTGGCCTTGGTGTCTAGTATTTTATGACATGATTATCAGTATGGGACTCAGGGGCGGATTCAGAGGGGTATAGGGTATTTCCTGGAATACCCTAAATGTATAGAAATTTGGTCAAATGGTAAAAGTTTTAGTCTTTTATATAAGAGGTCTCAGGATCAAAACCATTTTGCTTTCATTATGGACATTTTTCTCTTATATCCCAATAAAAAGACTTCAATTAATTATCACTTTCTTATCTTTTAATCTCATTTTCCGATCAAAACTTTAACTATAAATAAACTAAAATAGTTTTATCAGTTTCTTATCTTTTAATATCATTTTTTGACCAAAACTTTAACTATAAGTAAACTAAAATAGTTTGTTTTTAATCCGTAGAATTAACTTTTTCTAACACTTTTACCTTTTTTTTACATAAATTTTGTTTTTTTTTATAAAACTTAAATTTGTATGTACCAATCATATAATTAATATTTATTTTTAAGCAGCACAAATAAAAACACACCTTTAGAATTAACTTTTTTTCTAACACTTTTACCTTTTTTACTTAATTTTTTTTTTTGTATAAAACTTAATATTTATGTACCAATCATATAATTAATATTTATAATAGTGTCAATGAATCATGATATCTAAATCATTGTTAATCATTTGACTTTAATTATAATAACTCGCATTTATCAAATTAGTTTTGTTCTTTGGTGGTCACCGTAAGGTTGAGCGATATACTCGGAGATAAAATATATTAAGAATGAGTTGAGAAGTAGAATGACTAATCCATAGTTAAATGATTGTTTAGTCACATTTGTACAAAAAAAGATATTTAATATCATCGATGATATGGATATCATCAAGCGTTTCAAAGAAAGAGCGAGAGAAGAATGCATTTACGATTAGACTAAAATGTTTTCTATTTTTTAGTGGTAATTAAAATACTAATACATTTTAATTAAGTAATATTATCATATTTTTAATACATTTTTTATATATTTTACTTTCACTATAGGAATACCCTAAATTTTGATTCTGGCTCCGCCCCTGATGGGACTTCAACATTAATATTTTTATGAAGAGATCATATTTCCGCTGTGAAATGCAAATTATGTTGGTGTATATAACATGAATTTAAATTTATGTTATGATTATGACCAGTACGCGTGTTCTTATTTGTTGTTTCATGAAGTATATGTGACGCCTTCTGAAATATGCATTATTTTACTCTGATTTATGCCTTATTTTATATTTGGTTTATAGGGTGTTACATTAGTGGTATCGTGAGCAATGGTCGGTCAGGTTAGCGAATATTAATGTGTTTATTTCCTCTTGTATTCGATTTTATAAAGACACAATTGATACTATTTCCTCTTGTATTCACTTTATGCACAAACTATGATGAGTATGAAAGTTGAATTTCAAAGTTTTATGCAAATTCAAATTTTTCTAAGTTGCAAGTTTTTGTAGAAAAATTGAATTGAAAGCTTATTGAATGATGTATTGTGTTCTACATCGAAATGAAAATGATATTTATACATGTAATGGCGTAATGCACCCTTTCAAAGGGCTCTGAATGCATAGAAGAGTGCAATGATTCATGGCCAAAAGTTCCCCAACAACCATCATAAGAAAATATTTCAAAAGCATTATCAACGATAACCGATTACAATAAGGCGAACCGGTTACCCAATCTGTATAATAAAAATTTCAAAAACTTGAAGTCATGTGGTTACCCTATAGCGGTTACCACTGTTTTGAAAATAATTTTAAAAATAATTTGAGGCTTGTAACGGTTACCATAATCGAGACTTGATTACCATTGTTATGAAAATGAAAATTATTTTAGAAAAAACTTGAAATGCAATAGTAATGAACTTAAAGTCATGAAACATGTATGCGAAAATGTTTAGAAATATTTTGAGAACTTAAACATACTTAAACTCTTATTAATTTTTGTACCTATAAATGGTGATGAATCTTCAAAATCTTCATCTTGAAAGTTGCTTGTGTACTTGAAAAGTCTTCATAACTTGATATTTTAAAGTTTGATAAAAATATTGAAGAGCTTATTTTACACATCCTTGATATTGCTATGTATTGATTCCATGGCGGTCTTCATCAAAACACATTGATGGAGTGCATGCAATCACAAGATGATGTTGTGTTGTTGACTTTGATGGCAACATTGGCTATTGGTGAGAAACAAATAATTGGTGAATTAGCAATAGTTTGTGATTTTCCTGAAGTCTTTCTAGATGATGTAAGTGATTTACCTCTAGAACATGAAATGGAGATTATGATTGGCTTAGTTCTTGGAACTAGTCCGATATTGATGGCTCCATATTGAATGTTAGAATCTGAGTTGAAGGAGTTGAATAGTCAACTTGTGGATTTACTTGAGAAGATATTTATTCATCTAAGTGTGTTAGTGTGGGGTGCACCTATTTTGTTGGTTAAAAAGAAAGAAGGTTTTGTGAGGCTATGTATGGATTATAGAAAATTGAACAAGGTGACTATCAAGAATAAGATCCACTTACGAGGATTGATGATATGATGGATCAATTGGTTGGTGCAAATGTGTTCAAGAAGATAGATTTGAGGACTAAGTATCATCAGTTAGTGTGAAAGTTGAAGATATTTAAAAGCGCATTTAGAACAAGGTATGGTCATTATGAGTATTCTTTAATGTTGTTTCGTGTAACAAATGCACCTGCTGTATTTATGGAATACACAACCATGATTTTTCATGAGTATTTAGATAAGTTTATTGTTATGTTCATTGATGATGTTTTGGTCTACTCAAAGAGTGAAGAAGATCATGTTGAGCATTTGAGGATTGTGTTGTCTGTGTTGAAAGAGAAGTAGTTGTATGCAAAACTTTCTAAGTGTGAGTTTTGGTTGAAAGAAGTGAGTTTACTTGGTTATGTGATATCGAAGGTGGTATTATTGTTGATTCGTCGAGGATTGAGGATGTGTCTCAATGGGAAGCTCTGAAATATGTTTCTAAGATTAGGTGTTTTCTTGGTTTGGCAGGTTATTATCAGAAGTTTATTGAAGGATTTTCCAAGTTAGCATTTCCGTTGACGCAATTGACTAGAAAAGGTCAAGCTTTTATTTAGACAACACATCGTGAAGCTGGTTTTCAAGAGCTTCAGAGAAGGTTGACAACCATTTCTATTTTGATTTTGCCTGATCCTGTAGAATCGTTTGTTGTGTATTGTGATGCTTCATTAATGAGCTTAGAAGGTGTGTTAATGCATAATCGACAAGTGGTAGATTATGCTTTAAGGCAACTTAAAGTGCATGAAAGGAATTATCTAACTCATGATTTGGAGTTAGTTGTTGTTGTGTTTGTTTTGAAGCTTTGGAGACATTATTTGTTTGGATCAAGATTTAATGGGTATAGCGATCACAAGAGTTTGAAATGACTATTTGATCAGTAAGATTTAAGTATGAGGAAAAGAAGATAATTCGAATTCTTGAAGGAATATGATTTTCGTTTGAATTACCATCCTGGTAAAGTAAATGTTGTGGCTGATGCATTGAGTAGGAATTCTTTGCATATGTCGATGTTGATGGTGCGAGAATTGAAATTACTTGAGCAATTTCGAGATATGAGTTTGATTTGTGAAGAGACTACTTCTGGAGTTAAGCTTGGTATGTTGAAGCTTACTAGTGATATTCTTGATGAGATTCGAGAAAGTCAGAAAACTAATTTGGTTTTGGAGGATAAGTTGACATTGTTCGATCAAGGTCGAGGTTGCGATTTTCGGATTAATGAGAATGGTATCATGAGATGTTGTGATAGAGTTTGTGTTTTGAATATAACTGATTTGAAGAAGATGATTCTTGAGGAAGGGCATCGAGTGGATTGAGTATTCATCCTAGAGCTACTAAGATGTCACGAAGATTTGAGAAATTATTTTGGTGGGTAGGTGTGAAGAAAAAGATGACAAAATGTATTCTTGTTTGACTTGTCGAAGTTGAAGATTGAACATCGAAACCGTCTGATTTGATGCAACCATTATCTATTCACGAATGGAAATGAGATGATATTTATAGATTTTGTTTCTGGTTTACCTAGAACACCGAATAATTTTGAGGCTATCTAGGTTATTATTGACAGGTTAACTAAAATTGCTCACTTTATTCGAATGAGAATAAATTATCTAATGGAGATGCTTGCGAGGCTATACATTGAGAAGATTGTCAATTTGCATGGTATTCCGTCTAGCATTGTATCGATAAGGATACAAGGTTTACTTAAAGATTTTGGGAAGGTTTGCAAAGTGCTTTGAGTATGAAGTTGTGTTTGAGTTGCCTTATCATCCGCAGGCACATGATCAGACTTGGAGGATGATTCAGTCAGTAGAGGATCATTTGAGAGCTTGTGTATTGGAACAAGGAGGTGCTTGGGATAGTTATTTGCCTTGTGAGTTTACTTATAACAACAGTTTCCATCGAGTATTGGAATGACACCGTTTGAGGCTTTGTATGGTAGAAGGTGTAGGATGCCTTTGTGTTGGTATGAATTTGAAGAGAGTGTTGTGATTAGACCTGAGATAATTCAGCATACCACTCATAAGGTTAAGATGATTCGGGAGTAGGGGTGGCAAAATGGATGGATTGGATGATTAATAATGGATAAAAACAATCCATTAATCCATTAAAACTTTCTTAAATATATCAAATTCAATCCATCAATTAAAATAAAATCCATCTGATCCATCCATTAATAACATTTTAATGGATATATCCATCCATCCAAAAAAATATTTATTTTTCAGTTATTTTTTTATTTTTTAAGAAAATAATTTATTTTTGATTTTATAAAAAAAATGTTATTTTAATTTTTTTTTGGGAAAAAAAACTTTTTTTCGTGAAATATTTTTCTTCAGTTTTTATTTTTATTTTTTGAAAAAAATGTCCCTGTTATTTTTTTATGAAAATAAAATAGTGTTTTTTTGGGAAAAAAATATTTTTTTCCAGTTTTTTAAAATTTCTATTTTATTTTTTGGATTTTCTTTTTCAAAAAAAAAAGTTCCATTCTTTTCGGCAAAAAAATTCAATTTTTTTATTTTCAAAAAAAAATTATTTTCATACTTTTTTCTGCAAATTTATTTTTTTTTCGGAATTTTTAGTTTTGTTTTTTGAAAAAAGTTCCATTCTTTTTCAGATTAAAAAATTTAATTTTTCAGTTTCTTTTTAAATTTTTCTTTTTCCAAAAAAAAGATTCCAGTTTTTTTTTCGGAATAAAAAAAATCAGTTTTTTATTTTTAATTTTTTTTTCAGAATTTTCAGAAAAAAAAACTTCTTTTTTCCATTTTTTTTTATGTTTCTTATTTTTGGATTTTCTTTTTCCAAAAAAAAATTTCCAATTTTTTTTTCTGAAAAAATAAATTCAGTTACTTTATTTTCAAAAAAAAATAAATTATTTCACTTTATTTCTGAAATTTTTTTATCAGAATTTTTAATTTCTATTTTCCAAAAAATATAATTCCAATTTTTTTCGGAAAAAAATATTTTTTCTGTTTTTATTTAATTTTTTTATATTTCGGATTTTCTTTTTCCAAAAATAAATGTTCTTTTTTTTTTGGGAATCAATTTATTTTTTCAGTATTTTTTTTTTCAAAAAATAAAACTTTTTACTTTTTTTTTTTGAAAAAAGATTTTAACTTTTTCTGTTTTTTTTTTAAAAAAACCTTCTTTTTTTTTTTACTTTTAAAACATTCAGTTTTTAAAAAATATTTATTACTTTTATATTTTTTTAGAAAAAACAAGTTTTTTTTTTTTTTTTTTTAATTTATAAAAAATAGATTTATTGAATTTAAAGAGTAATTCATTAGATCATTAAAATGTGGTGGATGGACTGGATCAATCTATATATTTAAATGGATGGATTGGATCAATCCGTTAACTTATTTTTCATTTGATGGATGAATTTTTTAGTGGATGAATTGGATGAATTTTGTCTTATAGATTTAATTGTCACCCTATTCGAGAGGATAAAGACTTCGATCGTCAAAAGAGTTATTATGATAAGAAGAGGAAAACACTTGAATTTGAGAAGGGTGATGTGTTTCTTAGAGTTACTCCGTGAATGTTGATAAGCGTTGAAGTTTGTAAGTTGTGCATTTATTGGACTTTACGATTCATTTGTGTTGTGAATCGGATGCCTTAAAACAAATATATATAAGTAGGGAAAAGAATGAAGAACACGATGAACACAAGGATTGGTTATTAACGCTATTCTTTCCTTTCTCTTCAAAACAAGATTACAAGTATACAAGAATAACAAATAACCCTCTCACCCTAAATTAGGATTTGCAATATGCAATGATGAGAGACTAGTATGCTATTTATAATAAACCTAACATACTAAACTAATGGGCTTTTATCACAAATACCCATTACAAGCTAACTTAAGGTACAACTTAACCAATTGGACATAACAAAGCAGATTGATGCAACAACCCTAGCATCCTCGACACAATAGAGTTCGACCCAATATCTCACAAATCTCCACCTTAACAAACTCTATTATCAACTAACGAATTAGTTTTCTTCATGCGACTTTATCAGCGCATGGGTGGAAAAACTTGCAACTAGGCAATGTCTTGGTGATCATATCACATTATGATCTGTCAAACCTTGACTTGGACTTCTCACGATTACCCTCGACGAAATGCAACCTCACATCAATGTGTTTGGTTGGCTCATGATAAATTTGAATTCTTGACAGTGTATTGCACTTTGACTATCACATTAATGGTGATAACTTCCTTGAATTTTCAGCTCTTAGCAAAACCTTCAAGCCATGATGCTTCTTTCACGCTGGTTAAAGCAATATATTCCGCCTGGTTGATAATGCAACAACCTACAAGTGTTGCTTCCAACTAATAGCCGTACCAAACATAGTGAAAACATATCCGAAATAGATTTTCCGAATCCATACAACCTGATAATCAGTCGACATATCCTTCGATTCTTTGCTTTACTATCTTCACAAAGGCTCCACCATAAATTAAGACTCTATTCAGACCCATTTATGTACCTTAGAATCCACAATCTTGCGGTGAGCCTTTCGGATTCGCCATGTACCGCTACAAGACTTCTGCATATGCTATGTGGTCTAGTACAAACCATAGCATACATCAAAGAACCTACTACATTAGCATATGGATGCTATTCATATAAGTTCTTTCGACCTCAAGATCTTGGGACATTGATCAATACTCAACTTGAATTGAGGGTTTGTTGGAGTCACAATGCTCAATTGACATACCAAACTTTTCGAGAATCTTTCGTAAATATGCCTCTTGAGATAAGCATAATCGCTTCTATCTCTTGAATGTCAATTCCAAGAATCTGGAAATTGCTCCTAGATCCTTCATTTCAACTCCTTATTGAGTTCAACTTTCACCCTCAATACTCTTGACATTGTTACTTTGAGAATATCATCAACATAAAGCAACAAAATAACAAATGAATTACCGTTTAAATCAAGTAAACACAGTTACCGACTTTTAACTAAACTTATGTGTCATGAATTTGTCGAATCTCCCAATCCGAGGAGATTGTTTCAGCATATAAGGATCTATTCAACTTGCACATAATCTTCCTTTCCCTTTCGACATACCTTCGTGTTGCCTCATAGATTGTTTCATCTAGATCACCATACAAGAACGCGGTCTTCACATCCATCTGTTCGATTCAAGATCGAACGTGCCACCATGGCAAGCAACATTCGAATGGACCTATGCTTCACAGGAGAAAACACATCATTGAAATCTATACCTTCTTTCGAGTGAAACCCTTGCAACCAACCTTGCCTTGTATCTTTTCAACGCCATTCGATTCCTTCCTTAACTTTGAAAATCCATTTACGGTGACTAACTGGCTCTAGCGTGTTTCTTGATCAATTCCAAGTGTTGTTATCATGAAGAGACTTTATCTCATCATCCATGGCCTTGACCATTCGGTCTTATTCGACCTCATAACTTCCTTATGGTCTCTTGGTTCTTCGTCCGAACCTCACTTGCGAGATTAAGGCATAAGCTATAAGATCCGCATACCCAAACCTCGAGGTGGTTTGATGACTCGTGTCCTATCTCTTGCCAATAGATAGTCATCACATTTCCTCAACTTCATCGGATCATCCGCTTGAATTTATCGGGATATGCAATTCAAGATCAACATGCTCCACCTCAGCGGGAATATTACTGCTCTTTCGAGATACTTACGCACTTCGACCAACATCATCCGTTTTCTTGAAAGCCATTTCACTTCATTGAAAACAACATCTCGGCGTGATAATCCTTTTGTGACCGACTCTAGCACCATAGCCTATAAGCTTTGACTCCTCGGGGTATCCGGAACATGCATTTAAGAGCTCTGTTCGACCTTGTCTTGCCTAATGTGAGCATAGGCTGCACCAAATACTCTCGGTTTGTCGAGATTTGGTGGATGTCCCGACCAAATTTCTTGTGTGTCTTCATATCTAACGCATTCGAAGGACATCTATTTATCGGATATGTGCTGTCGAAACACCTCATTACACACTTCTTTAAAAGACTAGTCAACATGCATCTAACTCTCTAAGATGGTTCGATTAAACCTTCAGCCAAACCATTTTGTTGTGGAGTGCTGCGCAGAGTTCTGTCTTGCAATACGAGGCAAGACGTCGAATGCCTCATTGCAAAATTCAAGACCATTGTGCATCTCAACCTCTTGACCTTCTTTTGGTTTTCGACAGTCTTCCAACCTTTGAAATTCTCAAAAGTTTCATCCTTAGTCTTGAATGAATACCCATAACTTTCGGAATAGTCATCTACTATGGATAGAAAATACCTTGCTCACGAATGTGATGGACCTTGCAGGCCCCAAAGATCGGCATGGATGTAATCAAGGGATCCATGTGTTCTTTGTTTGCCTTTGTTGAACTTCACTCTGCAAGATTTTCAAGTACACAAGGTTCACAAAACTTAAGCTTTTCGACTTTGTCTCCACCAAGCAAATTTTGTTTCCCCAATTCGCGGACCCCTTTCCGATATGGCCTAATCTCATGTGCTTTACATCTTCGACAAAGGTTTCGTGGATGCAACATTTGTCGAACCACTTTAACTTCGCCACAAGGGTATGAGCCTTGTTTCTTCCACCTCTCAAGACTTCCTTGAGGCCTTCATGACTCTTAGGATACTTTTCTCCTTGAAAACATATCCTTTCTTGTCGAATTCACCAAGAGAAATCAAATTTTCTTCAAATCAGTACATACGACTTGATCCAATCTTATTGACTCATCATGGAGTTTGAATCTCAGGATCCAATACTGCAATCTTGCAAGCTTTGTTGTTTCAAGAATACGATCCACCATCTTGATCACATAATTCCTCGAACAAGTCTTTGTTTGGAGTCATGTGCCAAGTGCACCCAGAATCCATAATCCATTCCTTCGACGAGTTGCTGCTTGAAACCACAAGAACATCAGATGAGTCGAAATCATCTTGAACAATAGCGCATTGCCATTATCCTTTCCTCCATGATCTTTGTTAGGCACATTTTCTTGTGTGACCCTCCTTCTAATGATAGCATCGAATACTAGATGCTTCATGTAAAAACTTCTGTGACTTTTACCTTTCTTTTGTCGAACTTATTATCCTTTATGAATTTTCCTTTAACGGCCAAACCTTCACCAACCGTCGAAGGTTTATGCTCCTTTCGTTCATTCAAGTCCTTCGAATACAAGGCTGATTGAACCTCTTCAAAGGTCGTGACTCCTTCCATACAAGAGAGTTTTTGAAGTGGGCATGTGATCAGGCAACGCCTGGCAATAGCAGTCTTCATCATCAATCTTCACATCAATATTTTCAAGATCAAGAATCGATTGTTGAACATATCCATTGCTTACAACACTTTGTCTTCAATCATCTTGAATGAATACAAAGCTTGCTTGAGTAGAAGTCGATTCACCAACGATTTAGTCATGTACAAACTTTCAAGTTTCACCCATAACCCTACGCCGTCGTCCTTTGATACAGTCGAAGAACCTTATCACCAAGACTCAACAAAATTCGCTGTGGGCCTTCTATCATTGCCTTCTTCTCACCGCCAACTCTTCGTTCATGGTGACTCTCCTCAAACTTCTAAACAACCTTTTGAACCGGTGGGGCTTTCATCTTCAAACGCCACATACCAAAATCGTTCACTCCGGTGAACTTTTCAATCTCATACTTTGTCGAAGGCATCTTCTCCACGCCACCGCACCAATTTGTTGTGAATCGGATGCCTTAAAACAAATATATATAAAGTGGGAAAAGAATGAAGAACACGATGAACACAAGGATTGGTTATTATTGCTATTCTTTCCTTTCTCTTCAAAACAAGATTACAAGTATACAAGAATAACAAATAACCCTCTCACCCTAAATTAGGATTTGCAATATGCAATGATGAGACTAGTATGCTATTTATAATAAACCTAATACTAAACTAATGGCTTTTATCACAAATACCCATTACAAGCTAACTTAGGGTACAAGCTAATCAACCAATTGGACATAACAAATGTGCCCAATTCGATGCTAACAACCTAGCATCCTTGACACAATAGAGTTCGACCCAATATCTCACAATTTGCAGTCACTTGCTAATCTCCATTATGTGTTTCAAGTGTCTCAGTTGAGGAGATACATTGTGGATCCGTCTCATTTGGTTCAATTAAATGATATGCATGTGAGAGATAACCTAACTATGGAAACATCACTTATGCGAATTGAAGGTAGAGAGTTGAAACAACTTAGTGGTAAAGAGTTGCTTTGGTGATGTGGCTTGGGAGGATCGGGAGGTGGAAGCGTAACTTGGTAGCTTGAGAGTGATGGGAGAGACTTATCTTGAGTTGTTGAGTTAATAATTTCGAGGGCGAAAATCTTTTAAGTATGGGAAAGTTGTAACACCCGATTTTTATTTAATTATTATTTATTAGTTACTTATTTTATCAATTATTATTTGACATAGTAATAAATTAATTCGGTGATTATGTGAATAATTGGTTTTATTTGGAATATGGATAATATATGTTATTAGGTTATTAGGCGTTAGAATAGCAAATAGACATTTGGCCTTAACTGCTGGGATCTAAGAGGGGTTTTCAAAATTTTAACCTCTTTAGCGGAACAATCGATGAACGGATCTTGATTAAATCATTAATCACAAATAAAAACTCGAAAAGGATTAAGAATTACCTCTTAGCGTGTTTTCTCATATGATCACGATGATTTAAAGTTTTCTCGGCGGAAGTTACATTCTCTCGTAGTCCACGCAGTGCAAAGTGGAAGGTGCTAGCCGTTTCTTTTCTCTTGAGAATTGACAATTAACTTTTCAAGGAAAAGAACTTCTCATTTATAGAGCTTAAAAACCCTAATGCTTTCATAATTTGGGCTTTTTCCAAAAAAAGCCCAATCTTAATTAATTAAACTATTTAATTAAATAATTATTATTTATATTTAATTAAACTCTTTTAATTAAATAAAATAAAATATTAATTAAATTAAATCATATTTAATTTAATCAAATCAATTCCATTTATTTAATTAAATCATATTTAATCAAATAAACGATATTTTAATACATTAAACAATTTAAATAATATTAACACATAATTAAATTAAATCATATTTAATTTAATCATCCATTCCACTATAAGTACTTTTTCTTTAATTTTTTCGTTCCGTTTTGGCAATAATATTAAATCACCTATTTAATATTATAAACAATAAGCTTATCTAGCAACACATCATTGCTACCCAAGTAACGAGAATGTCATGTGATTCGACATAACCTTTACGTGATAATGATTATGTTACAATTACCCTTTTGCTTTTATATCTATATTGAACACAAGGCATAGAATGTGTTCACCTTTGTATAGTTCAATATTTATTCATTGATCCTAGTATTCCTTATAACAACAAAAATAAATCCAATATCTCATATTGACTTATTTGAGCATTATGCATTTTACTGTTATACTCTATCAAGGCCCATGGATATTACTCCAGATATGTATGAGGGACAAATTCCATCTAGGTCACTCATGTCCCTCAAAGATGATTTATAAAGTACCCATCAACCATCTTTATGGTCATCTTATTCTGAAAACGTTTGATTGGCAATAAAGTACTCGACTCCACAAGGGTCCATAGTGTGGTTTGGTCGAAGGGTGGTATACACCACTATCACTATGAGAATAACTTATGACACTTACATAACAAACTATGTAGTATTCTCATGGTGGGTCAATCCAGTATAAATATTACTCTAATATTTATACCTACGTGAAACTTGATATCTCATATCCATGACTTGTGAGATACAATCAGTCTACTACGTAATAGTCTTTGGTCGTTCTTGTCCTATTTGGAAGATAAAGCTTGATTACGGATACTTTAAGAATAATGTCCTTATGTTTAATGAGCTCTTTGAGTTAAGTCACACTTAATAGATCATTAATAGACTAATTATTTAAGGACTTTATTATGTATATACAAATAACATAATAAATATTATTATTAACGATTATATGTATTAACAAATAACATATATCAAAGTCATGATTTAAAATATTAAGTAATATTGATTGGCTATTAGAGCTACTCAACATTAACTGCATTAGAGTGGGTGAGAGGAGTTAAGCTCATGAGAAAAACAAGTGTTAGTACAATTTGTAAGACAAAATAGGATTAGAAGAGAATTATCAAGAGAAGAAAAGAGGAGAAAAGAGAGAAGAAAGAGAAAACCTAGAAAAGTAACTACATCTAAGGTAAGGGCGGACATTCTTTGATTTATGGGTATGTAATGGGTAGTAACATGACATTAGGGATCTATTCTTCAATTTCTATTTTTGAATGTTAGGGTTAGATTAGAGGTTCATAAATTGAGTGTTATAAATCATGTTTTAATGTTTCTAATTAATGATACATGTTATATATAAGTTAATATGTATTTAATTTATGAATTAAGCCTGTTTGTGATGAGTTTTTTTTGGAGAAATCTGATTTGGGGAGAAGTCGTTCGCAACAAATTTTTTGCATAATCGAGAGGTCGCTTAGTGCGGTGAAGGGCGCTTAGCGCGACCTTTGACACAAAGTTTTATATTGTGTAATTGAAGGGAGAGGGGTCCTGTATGATATTGATGTATGAAGGATTTCCATGAATTTTAATAATTTATTCTATGTGTTTTGGATTGGTTTTGATGGACTTTAGATGAGAAACATGATTCTTGAATTTTATATATGTATGTTGTAAATTGATACCAATTGAGAATAACATGGTTTCATTATGGATGATTACATGTTATGTGAACTTGATGAGCCAATAGATGCCATGTGTATGCATTGGTTATGAATGTGACATGATATATGTATGTTGTGCAATTGTTGAGATAATTCAAATGTGTTGAATTATGTGAAATATGCTTGCATGATTAAGATATGAAGATGGTCTTAATTTGCATATGGTTTGTTGAGATTGAACGTGCATCATTCGTGTCAAAAGGCAATGTCTGTTAAGTTGTTGCGATAACTAGTGGCTTGTCCAAAATTGGAGATGGTTTTGAAAGCTTAAGGTTGAGTCAAACTTTTATTTGGTGGTTATTTGTCTGGAGATGGACACGGCAGATTGGTAAGGATAACAATTGGTACCACATGCATATACATTAAGTTGCATTGTAGTCACATATGTCGTGTATGCAATATGTGATCTTGGTGTGAATGTTATTTTTGTGGTAATTATGATTGGTTCTCTTTGAATATTATTGATTAATGTCGTATATGTTATCATGTGAATTAATTTGCATGATATTGAATACATGATTATATGAAGTAAGGAGAATTCAATTATTGCTTATTATTATATATTTCCATAATGATATGAATTATCATCCTTCTGTTAAAATAATGTGCCTTGTGACATCGCTCATGTACCGAAGTTAGTGGTGCTTCTAGCGAGGATTAGATGGAGGATCTAGTTCTATTTATTCGCTTTCTTAGGTGGTGATTCATTGCTCTGGTCTATGTAACACGAGGATATTTAGACTCATGTTTGATTGTTTTAAGAGATATTTTGTATTACTTTCTTTTATGGCAAATGTATGAGATTATGTGATGTTGGTCTTGGTGCCTAGTATTTTATGATATGATTGTTGGTATGGGACTTCAGTCATTATTATTTTATGAAGAGATAATATTCCCATTGTGAGATGCAAATTATGTTGGGGTATATAACATGAATTTAAAAGTGTGTTATGATTATGACCAGTACACATGTTTTTGTTTGTTATTTCGTGAAGTACATGTGACACCTTCTAAAATATGCATTATTTTACTCTGATTTACGTTATATTTTATATTGGATTTAGAGGGTGTTACAGAGTTCCACACACCTATTGCAAAAAGATGATATGTCACCCTTAGAGAAGAGGAAGATTACCTATAGAAGAAATAAGAGCATATGTCACCCTTACGAGTGTTATTGTAAAGCAGGAAACCACCACCAAGTGCAACAAGCGGGTCATATCTCAGAGCTTTTAGTTAGATGACATGGTGTTGAGACAGGTTGATGTTAGGGGAAAGAAAGATGAAGACGGGAAACTCACAAATAACTCAAAAAAATCGTGCATTATCATGACTAGCATAGGAACAAATATTACATTATGGATGCCTTGTCTGAAGAATCAATCCCAAAGACATAGAATGCTACCAAACTCAAAAGGTATTTTAGCTAAGTCTTCTCCCCAACTTATACAAATGTAAGCGAAAAAAGAAAAGACCATCTAACGTAATGTCTTTGAATTAAATAAAGCAACATATTTTGTTAAGTTGTATGATTATATTTCCCCCATTATAATAGAGGAGATATTGCCAACTTGACAAAACCTAAAAATGAAAGAAATTGAGATGTATTTAATGCACCCCCTCTTGGTAGCTAGCCACCCTAGAGCATACGCAATGGAGCCCTAGATACTTATTTTAGTCTCTATAATAACTTGATAGGTAAAATAGTAAGTGTACTATTTTGCCTTGCAGTAATAAAGGGGAAATTCCCCGAATGTCGATCTCAATGACTGCATATCTGTATTGAGTTCAATCTATAGTTCAATTAAACAAAAACCTGAATTTGTGTTTTGGTTTATGATTGTCATTGTTAAATTAGCAGAAATATAAATTGGGTTTTTAACAATTATGAGGAGCATGCTAGGGTAAAGTGTATAATTTGTCATGTAATAACCTTGAATCCTGATCTCTTCAAAACGTTCATAATATCAATTACCATCCCTTTAGGATGTTTTCCCCTAAGTCCTTAGTGGGAAACCTTTGAACATCCAATCCTAATTCCTAAGTCCTTAGAGAATTATAATGAAATCAAGCCTTTGTTTTATCAAGGGTTAAATCTGGTAACTATAGGGTATTCCTAGTCCTAGGTGATATATACTATAGCCTAATAGCACAAAAACTTATCAATTACGGTCAAACTATTCGTTAGTCGTAAATCAATCCTAATTGGTATGATCAGGAAAGCATAAAAACATTGTACGATTAAAATGAATAATAAAAACCATGAATTGATAACTCAGGAATTCAACATTGTTACAGAATCAAATCAGGGACACCCCCTAGCATTGGGGGATTTAGCTACTCATAATATTGTTCAAAAGAATATCAATAAAAATAAAGATAGACATTACACAAGTTGATGGTGAACTCTGATCTTCAATTACTTCCGCTCATCAAAGGTCTTCGTCCTCCCAAAACTGGCATAGAATTTTTCTTCACTCCTCTCAATTCTTCGTTCGCAAAAAGTCCTCTTCTCCTTCTCAAAATCAGGTCTATATAGTGTTAGCTTAGCTAACAGCAGTCCAAAATGTCCTCTGGTATAAAAAATTCTTAAAAACTCAAAAATATCAAATATTTAGCGCACTTGCTGACACGGGCACCCGTGTCAGCTTCTGATTCTTTTCTTTCTCACGCCTTTCACCTGACATGGCCCGTGTCATGCGACACGACCACCACCGTCTCAACTTCCCTAATAACATCACCTACAAATCAATTTGAGGTATCACCCTCTTTAGACCCAATAATTTACACCAATAAGAAGTATAGTGAAAACCTCCAGTCTTCTCCCCACAAAGAGAGGAAACAATTAAAGCTTCATATTTAGCTACAAGGATATCCATCCAAAATCTTGAATTCCTCGTAAACGGCCTCTAACTCCACTTCACCAACATAGAAAGATTAACCAATCAAATAGTCATCCCTCATAACCTCTTCCTTGTTCTTAGGCTTGTACACAATGTCCCACTTAATCCAAGCTATCTTAGACGCACCTCTCACTCCCCACTAGGGGTGTGCATGGTTAGTTATTTTAAAACCAACCATAACCATTTAAATGGTTTGGATTTATAACCAAAACCACATTTTAGTCAAACCTGGTTATAAAACCGGTTATAAATTTGATTATGGTTATATAACCGGTTATTTTAAAAAAATACAGTTTTTAAAAAATAAACTAAAAAAATAATTTATTTTTTTTTGAATTTTTTTTTAAAAAATTAAAAAATTTGGATATTGGATAATATCCGGATTATAACCGAATCCAAAAAAATTTAACCGGTTAATAACTATTTAATTATATCCGGATTATATGAATGGATAACCAAACCATTAAACACTAAACCGGTTAATAATCATTCAATTATATCGGATATTTAAAAGCGGTTTGGATTTGATTATGGATTTGAGCCTCATAATCGGATATTTTGCACACCCTATTCCCCACAAAGGAACTTTCTTTGTAATTTCGAAGTTTTCTAAACCAATACAAGCATCTTTAAAAATACAGGAATGAGTACTCAATTAAGGAGAGCCACTATACCTCCCAATTAACCTTAAAGGATTCCAAGTAGATCGAATATGATGATTGTCCACTATTGGCAAACTAACAAACTTAAAAAAAAGATAATCAATCTCACAGTGGAGGAATTCTCCAAAAAAAAAAGGATAAAACGACATAATCCACATTGACCCCCTAAAAAACTATTTGAAAAAATTCGCTTTAATCCCCAAGGTCAATT
This sequence comes from Vicia sativa, assembly GCA_021764765.1. Classification (NCBI taxonomy): domain Eukaryota; kingdom Viridiplantae; phylum Streptophyta; class Magnoliopsida; order Fabales; family Fabaceae; genus Vicia; species Vicia sativa. The sequence goes on from CM038793.1 coordinate 241,365,475, forward strand.
CAAAACATCTAAGAATAGCCTTGATACTTTACAAATTCTTTAGAATAAGACTAGCCACTAGGAGAGTGTCATCAACACACTGAAGATGAGATACCATTAACCTAAATATTCCCACCTAAAACCCAGAGTAAAGACCAATCTCCTTAACCCTTATAACTAGACCACAAGGCTTTCAACCATAAGAGGAAAAAGGAAGGAATCTAACGACCCATTCACAAGGCTTTTTACCCTTGCTTTAAACCCAGTTGGATACTGATTTCTTGAGTAGGACACCAATTTACCAATATCGCAAGGTTACCAGCAAAGACAAAATATCTTATTCAAGACCCCCTTCTCACTGAACCCAAATATAATAAGCATATAATTCAGAAAGTTCTAAATGACTGAATTATACGCTTTCTAAAAAAACACTTTAAGGATGAGACATGCTCTTTTAGACCTCTTAGCCAAGTTGACCACCTGACAGCCACCACTAAGTCAACAAACATTCTCCCCTTAAACAAATTCGGTTAGTTAGGGGATATGAGCTTGTCCATCGCTAACCTAAGCCTAATAGCCAACACTCTAGCCTTCAGTAACAAGATGCAAAGCTAGTAGTAGAGATGCAAAGTGACGAAACTGATCAAACATAATCCCCATGTCAAGTTATAAACATGTTCCAAAATCTTTTCAGGAAGAAGACATTAAAACTATACTGGACAAGGCTTTTGATGCAGTCACACTAGGATATATCTCAATCTAGCTCCTGGAGAGTAAAGGGAGCCCGACAAAGTGAGGTTACCATCTTCTGAAAGAGAACGAAAGACTACACAATCCACATGAGGGAAAAATTTGGTTCTTTAAAAATTCAGTGAAATGGTTCACAACCTCTTTTTTAATGCCAGAAACTTTTCAATCTAATCCTCTCCAACCTTAAGAGTTAAGAAAGTTTTCATTTTGCCACTGCTCTAAACGAAGCATGGAAGTAACCAAAAGTAATGTCATCCTCCTTAAACCATTTAAACATAATATCAATTCATTTATAGGATTAGAGTTGGATGGAGTGTGATTGAACAAGGCACACATAATTCATATGAGTAATAATATATCATGTTCTTTCTCAACTGATAATTAAATTTTGCAATATCAACTAATTTATCGCTTTAAAACCTAATAAAAATAATTAATAATATATTGATAATATAAAGGTATTCATGCTATTATATTTTTCATTTTTAATAATATTTATTATGAAAAGAATTATATATTTTTTGACGAGTCAAAGAAGGAAGTTGTATATTGGGATAAAAGTTAAAAGATGTTTGAAAAGTTAACTATTCATAAACTTTTAAAAAAGATTACTATAAACACTAAAGTTTTATTTAAGGATGTAGAGAACCCTGTAAGGAATTAGATGAAAGAAGAAGAAAAAGGTAAAAGAATGCCTCAATTTTTTTAGTTAAGTGCTTTTAAAGGAAAAAAGAAAAAAAATCACTTAAAGTGGGGCAAGTTCACACTTAACTTTATACTTACTATTTCATTTATATTATATAGTTAAAATCCATTGGACCAAATTTCAACCCAAAAAAAAAACCTTGGGCCAAATAATTACTCAAATTTAGCATCAAATTAAACTCAAAATAAAATAAATAAAAAAATCTAATTGCCGACAAGATAAAGACAAAAAGAATGCCACGTCACAACAGAAGATATTTTATTTTGCATTGCGATGAAAAGCGGGAAAATGTAAGCGTAAGCTACCATTTTGGTGTTTTTGGGCTTAATATAAACGTAAAATCTTCACCCTCCAAAATTCACTTCATCTTTGCGGCGCACACACTTTGTCTTTTCTAGGGTTTTTTTTCTCTCTCTTGAAATCTGTATCTCAGTTTTTGGAACTGTGTTTCACTTTTAACGTACAATCAATTACAATTACTAAGGTAACGTGTTTTTTATTCATAGTACACTGTCGGATTACTCTTGTCTTGATTTTTGCATGTTTGTACGATGTTGAATGCAATGAATTTATGATATATTGAAACGCGAAATGGACTGCATTAGATGAAATCATCTGTTATTAACTCAGTAACTTCATCTTGTGCAGATCTGATTACTCAGGATCACCCTCCATTTCTGAAAATATTTTGTTTTCTTTACATCTCAAGACAAGTTCTATTTGGTACCAAACAGATTGTAATTTGCTTGTATGATGAACACATTTCACTGATTTATATACTTCACTGTCAGTCACCTGGTTTTGTAGTTGTTTTTGTTGTTAGATCGTGAAGATATCATCATGTTATCACTCATTATTGACGTCAATGAAGCACAAGGGTTTTAAAAACGGTGACGGCCGTGTCGCGGTCGCGTAAAGGTTTTCGCGATTTCGGTCCGTACAAGTGTATTGCGGTCCTCACGGTGTGAATTAACCACAATTTGTTCTTCAATATAGAAAATAGTGATAATGTATTGGTATCGACATCTGTCAAAACCGTTTTGTCATGGCGGTATCGCAGTCGTGGACCACGTTTTGTCACGGCGGTATCGCAGTCGTGGACCATTTTTTAAAACCCACTCTAAAATCTATGCATCGATACGCAGATACACTCCGATACAGATCTGAATTTTATTATTTAAAAACAAATTCTAATACATCTTGATACGGCTGTGACACGTTGCGATACGTCTCCGTGGAAAAGGCTAGTTAATCTCATGATTATTCATATTTCTAGAACATGAATCAATCTTCCTCAACTTTAATTTTTTTTCTCAACTTTAATTACCTTGTCACTTTCATTTTTCTATGACAATAGTCAAAATTTTCTTTTAATTACTTTTCTCTAGACCTTAATTATTTTTTCTCTCATAATTCCCTTACCAATCAAATTTTGCCAATTCAATAGGAGTAAAGTTTAATTTTAATTTGTAATATACATTTCTTAAACGATCGCATTCGAGTTTTCAATTCTTCGTCTCTGTATCGTATTGTGCTTCATTGATTAACATAGTTGACGTTTTATTTTCCCTTGTTTGAGTTATTTGTCCTTGAAATAATGATAAATGTCATCCCTTGTTAGCATTTTGGGTGCAGTAGTATATTTCAATGTGTTAATTGTTCAGAGAGATTTTCTTTATTTCAATGTGTTTTTTGTTCTTTCTTTTCCTCTATTCTAGAAAATTGTAAGTTTCCCTATGTTTCTTTGGTTAAAACTATAAATGTAACAGTGTCTCACTGTCACTGTTTCTTTAGTTAAACCTATATATGTAACATTGCATGACAGAAGTAGCTATCATTTGGCCTCAAGTATCATCATCAAAGAAAGACATGGATCTTCATCAATGCTTTGGTAGCAGGAGAAAGTCATTGCCGTTTGTAGAAGAGAATGGCTATTCTGCTTCATTTGATTCTGGTGCCAATAACTGGTTGCCTTTCTGGTTGTATTTAGTGGCAAGTTCATACTTTCTGTTGAAGGGAAATGTCAACTTTTTCAGCGGTAGCAGAATAAAATCTCAAGAGAATGATACAACTGTTGTAGATGATGCAGTTAGCTACTCTGAGAGCTTAGGGTCTCCCCACAGTACTTGTTCATCACCCTATTTTGATGCTCACTCGGAGATTTCGGATTTCGACAGAACAAGTTACTGGCATTCTTTACTAAGTCTTGAAGAGGAAGACTCTGAATGGCTTTCAGATTCAATGATATCTGAGAACCCTTCAAGTCCTCTAAGCTACCGTGGTGATTCTTTCACTGAGTTTTCAGATGTGGACACACCTAGTTACTGGGACTCCTTGCTCAAGCTTGAAGAGGAAGACCGTGAGTGGAATATGGATAAAGCAAGTTACTGGCATTCTTTTGCTTTACTAAGTCTTGAAGATGAAGACTCTGAATGGCTCTCAGATTCAACTTCTAGTCCTCTAAGCTTCAGTGGTGATTCTTTCAGCGATATCTCAGATGTAGGCACACCAAGTTACTGGGACTCCTTACTCAGACTTGACAAAGAAGAAAACAATGAATGGATTTCAGAATCTAAACAAGGAGTAGAGTGTGATCAGAACGGTTCTGCTGTCTCATCGTATACGATAAATTGGGATACTATGGTTCTTCCGGTTCTTCCTCCAATTTCTACTGTCTCTTCATTCAATGCTGATGAGCCACTTTTTTTGGCCATTTGAAGGGGAATTTGACTGGGATTCTGAGGAAAGTTCATTTTGCAACTCGCCAAGGAAAAGACTTGTTTTTGATTCAAACATGGACAGTCCTTTGGAATATTTTGCTATGGACCAAGAGTTTGCAATTGAGACATTGGTGGGGCTGAAGGAGTTTGATGGACATGAGGGGCTTGAACTTGATTACGGATTTATCAGTGACGGTTTTATGCTGGAGGAATTTCTTCCATAGATAAGAAGCACATGCATAGGTAGGTTCCAAAACAACAAGTGACTGTAACTTGTGAATGATAACTTAGAACCTAACTATTAGGCCTTTCATTAACTCCATTGACATAACTTTACATGATGTAACCTCTTTTACTTTAGGCTGTAATTGAAGAACATGTATATGTTAGGGTATGGTTGTAGATATAGGCCACAACCTTTGTCGCCTTTGTTGTTGTTAATCATGAAATAAATCTTTGTTTGAATTCTCTTTTGTTTCTTTTGTAACAACATTTGAGTAAGATACTAGAATAAAATGCGTTTACTTATCAATTTTTATTAATTAACTAGATTTGATTCCTGCAAAATATGTACTTATTTTATAAGAAAAACATGGTCAATAGAATAGAAAAGATCTGGTCTTGTGATACATAGGTGGACCAGCTGGTGGTCGGAAATTGAACTGAACTTTCCTTTCCTCCTAAGGTCAACTCATTGTCAGTCATGTTTTGAAAAGAAGAAAACAAAATTTTAGGGTTGAATTCAATTGTTGAATGAATTTCAAGGATAGGAATATTAGCCAAGGTTTGAAAAAAAGAATTAAAACGTGACAACCAGCATCTATAGTTTTGATTATATTATTCAAAAATATAAACTATATATTAATTGTCAAATATATTAAAAAAAAATCGGAGAGATTTTTAGCTTATAAAATATTAAAAAATTGTTTATTGGTATTGAAAAGGATTATTCGATATTCCATTGTGAACACCTACATGCAATATTTGCAGCAAAAGGAAAAAGACAAAAAGCATGCGATCTGACGAGACCCCACAAGACATTTCTGAACTACCAATAAGGGCATTTCGGAAATTCCAACCTGACGTGGAAGCTTCTTCCCTGTTTCTCTTTTTTCTTTCTTTTCTTGCTTACATACATTCCATTTTAGTCTTTCCACATCTTTGAAAAATAAAAAACTTGTTCATTCACATTTCTCATTCCTTCACCAAATCGCACTCTCTTCTTCTTCCCTCAGGTAATTAATTTTTTCATGATCATGATTAATTATGATTTTGTCGTATGAATTTTAGTAATCGAGACCGAATAACGCTCTATTTGTTGTTTCCCCTCAAAATTTATGTTTTCTTTTGATTGATGTTTATGATAATTCAGTTCCGGGAGTTATCATGCAGTTACGATGCGTGCACCGGCGATACTTGCGCAATGCTTGCCAGGCCTAGTGCCGCATGATCGTGGGAGCCTTAGTATGGCTTCCTCCATTTTTGAGAAAGATATTCATCTTGCATCACCGGCTGTGGAAATTCTTCCTTCCAAGGTACAACTTTCATTTTTCTATTCACCCAATTCATCGTTTATGTAACGGATTTCAATATGTGCTATGCAGGCATTTCACACTGACCAAAATATTGACCATTTTAAGGTATGTCTCTCACCATAGTTCGTTTCCTAGTTATTGGTTTCGATACTTTCATTTGGGTGGAAACTGATGCTATCTTAAACCTCCTGCAGGGAATAGCAAGTGTTGCTGATATCATAGGGTTCGGAGGTTCAGAGACAATATCCTCAAAACAGGATGGTACGTACATGAAATTTCTGTCTCTAGTCATTGGACATGGGATAGTTTTCTAGTGCATTCCTATGTAAAAAATAACACATTTAACGATCTATCTGACTTTGTAGGCTATCTAAAGTCCTGGGCCAGTTCCATTGATCTTGTCAGTGTTCTTAAGAATGAGATTCGCGATGGCCAACTGTCCTTCAGAGGAAAAAGAGTACTTGAGGTAACTTGCCTATCAGATTATTGCATGCTATATGTCTTGATTTCTTTGTCTTTAACTCTCTTTCAATTGCTCTCAACATTAGCTACATCATCATGAGATTGCTTTCTTTTTTTCTCCCTTGATCCATATTTTTCAACCATTTTAATGGTATTTTTTAATAATTTATTATTCATAATATAGTAATCTCTTTACTTCATGTTTCTTGCAGCTCAATTGTAGCTATGGACTTCCTGGAATCTTTGCTTGCTTGAAGGTATACAGTTGCACTTGAGGTCTCCATGCTCACTATCTCTTTTTCTGAGTCATCTGTCACTAGTTTGTGTATTTGGTAGCTGGAATTTATCGAGTTTTTGTAGATCTTGCTTTACTATAGTTTCAATACTTGAACTACAACCAGCATTTTTGGTTTAAAGTATTCAATGCAACACTGTCAAAATTGGGCTTCCCAATGCTTTGGAATAATATGCTTTTTCATCTAAATGGTTTTTTATTTCACAGGGAGCTTCCATGGTGCATTTTCAAGATCAGAATGCCCGAAACTGTAAGATGCACAACCATACCAAATGTCCTTGGTAATCTGAAGCAAGCTCGTGATAGGCAGAGTCGACAGCCAGAAACTCCCCTTACTCCTTCAAGACAGACTCTAGCACCATCAGTTAACTTTTATGCCGGAGACTGGGATGAACTACCTGCTGTATTGTCTACTGTGAAAAATGATGGATATGAAGTGACACCTGGAATGAGTTTGAGCTTCTCCGAGGAAGATTTTATGGACGGATGTAGTAGCCAAGAAGGCAGCGTCATTGGACATGAATCTAGTTCAAGAAGGTCTAGGAAACTCTCGGGAAGTCGAGCATGGGAAAGAGCTAATGAGGCAGATCAAGGAGATCGTGGCTATGATATTATTTTAATGACAGAGATTCCATACTCCGTTACCTCTTTGAAGAAGCTGTATGCTCTCATTAAGAAGGTTTGTTTCTTGCCCTTTCTTATTTTAATGCTACACTAATCTTCATATCTGCCACATATAAATCGTCTTTTCTGGTTTCCGTTTTCGTAACAGTGTATAAGGCCTCAATATGGAGTAATATATCTAGCTCCGACTAAGAAACACTATGTCGGCTTTAGTAATGGAGTGAAACAACTGAGGAATCTGGTAGATGAAGAGGGCATTTTTGGAGTTCATTTAGTTAAGGATTTGGCTGACAGAGATATCTGGAAGTTTTTTCACAAGTGAACGAGAATGCAAAGATCAGATGTACTGCACTTCAGTGGAAAAACAAATCAGGATTAACATTCATACTTTTATACTCTGAATCACAAGCATTCTTTTGTTTTTTTAATTTTAAATTTCTCCATTTTTCTTATAGCTTAGTCATAAAGAAGGTCTGAAGTTTTAGAATTAGCATAATCTGTGCAAAGCTGTCTCATTAGACTCTTTTGCACACTTATATCATGGAAAAGAACTCAAGAATTGGAATTGTAATCAAAACTTTATATTGAATTAAATTAAATACGATATTCTTTTTCATTTTACATATACTATCTCCGTCCCTAATTCTAAGACCCTCTTGAATGACAATTATTTTTTTTAATTATTTATTAGTATACATTTCCTCGACAGGGTAATTTTTGGTTTAACCAAGAAAACATACAAATGTTGATATGGCATAGGCATGGGCACCAGAAAATATAGAACACAAACAATCAGTGCAGCAGGCAACAGTCTATCTCGTGATAGAGAACAAAATCGTCTTGCCCTTTAACTTTTGAAATTATCGTCTGTAAAGTATATGCAAATTCTGGTATGATTGAGCTAATATAGCTTAAGTTGGTTATATCAAACTTGTAAATGCTGTAAACGTGACTTCAGATGATGGAGGAATAAAGGAAGTAATGAGGCCAATTCTTTGGTCTTTTCTCAATGCTATTTATTTTGACAATGTCAGCCTCAGGATTATTTTCATTGATACTTGAGTTTCCACTTGCATCAACTAGATTTTCCATTTCATCAGAATTACCTGCTGAAAATTAAACCACTGGATTTCAGAATTCAAAAACCGAGCAAAATTTAAAATGCTTCATTTGACAGAATCAATTCAAGGATATACAGGAAATAATCAGAGTAAATGGTTCCAAACCTAAAACAAAAAGAAATACACATTTCTCTATTATATGGAGTATTAACCCTAATTCATGTGAACTAATAAACTACTCCAGAAGCTCTAGAGTCAAACCACTTTACATTACATGATTGTAGTTACCTATTTGAGAGTTGACTCAGATGAAGTGCAAATAGAGATTGATGTCACGAGAGGCCCTCGTGCTAGATTTTCATATCTAGAGCAGCAATACAAGTACAAATATCACTTGGATGCACTGAATGAAGGTGATGATGACAATGAAGGTGAAGGTGATGATGAACAAGTTTATGAACAAGTTTTGTACCACAGACAGTGCATTGAGTTCATATCTCTTATACTTGGTTGGCATGACCATATTTGTAGTCAAATGTGCAACCTACATCAATGTAGTGTACTGAACATACATTATTGACTTAGAGCGAATCTAAAAGTGGAACGGAGGGCAACATGTTTGGCTTATTTGTACTCAAAGTTAGGTGAAGCTTGTCTTTAGAAGACAAGACAATTGACAAGAAGGAGCGTCGGTAATATATTTGCACCTTTTGAAAATTTGTTATTAATATTTTATTTGAATCATTTTCAGGCATGAATCATTTTTTATTATCCTTCCGTATTCAATTGGGACCTTGAGATAACTACATTGAGGATTGACCATGTGCTTGCTCTTATGTCCCTTTTAGAAGGAATTAGGCAATATAGTCGTTATGGGTGTTTATCGATCGCATTGTAGCATATGATATGATATTGCTCGTACGATGTGGCCCTTGGAGACATAGCCATCTGATTAAGATGATTGGCTTATGGGTCGAGCCTGATGTATCCACATATTTCTGAGAGGATCATGTGCCATTTCGAGTTTCTTCAGATTATTCCAAGACCTCCCACAGCGTTTGCTCCTCCGCTATTCTACCGCAGAAATCTTGATGCCATACTCGATGATTTCTATAATAATTTGGTACAAGATGATGCACGCATTGTATCGATAGACCTCAAGATTTCCTTCTTCCCTTGAATAATCCTTCTTAAGGCAGCTACAATCACTGGCTATCTATTATGGGTGATAAAGTGCTCAAAGAACCATTTACAAAAATTACTCTATGATTCAGTGTTGTTGTCCAGCAAAGCATTGAACCATAACTTGATCGGCCCGATTAGGTGTTGTACCCCAAAATTTACCCTCTTCATTTTTACCTTTTTGGCTTATAGTTTCGTTATCATGAGAGTACATGCATATCATTGATATCATGGTTAAGAGCATCTCAGGTTGTGGAAGAAACTGTGTGTTTCGGCTAGTTCAAACTATCTTGAACCAGAAATTGATATTTCTCGGTTCGAGTGCTTGATTCATGATCTTCTGGTCAGAAGGTTATCTCGGGTTGGTTCTACAAACGTTGGAACCATTTTAGTATGTCCTCTATTTTATCTGTTCAGACTAAGGGTCGATTTATCAAGGAAGGACTCCGAAAATTCATTTCTTAATAAAGCGGAATTCAGTTTCTTATGTGTTTCGGACGCTCCGAAATTCATAACGCTCTTGCGTAACTAACTTCCTTACCCGATTTCTTGGTCGTAAGACCATGATTTCTCCCTCTTAGGTTTACTCGATGTTTTCCTTTCCTCTCGCGAGATTAAAAACGTTCGATGACGACTTCATTGATATTATATCTGATGATTTCACCAGTAGTTTCAACTGGCAACTTCACTAGGGAGCACTGCTTCCATGTCATAGACTAGAGAAAAAAGGGTTGCCCCAGTCGAGGTGCGTGCGGTAGTCTGATAACTGTGCAAAGCAAAAGGCAACATCTCATGCCAATCTTGACAAGTCACTACCATCTTCTGCACAATCTTCTTTATATTTTTATTCGCTGCTTCAACAGCGCCATTCATCTTCTGGCGATAAGGAGATGAATTATGATGTTTGATCTTGAAGGACTCGTAAAGCTCTTTCATCATCTTGTTATTGAGATACGGTCCATTATCGGTAATGATTCTTATCGGGAATCCCATAACGACTGATGATATTATGCTTGATAAACCTTGCAACCACCTGCTTGTTGACATTCGCATAAGACGCGGCTTTGACCCATTTGGTGAAGTAGTCTATAGAAACCAAAATGAAACGATGACCATTAGAAGCAGTTGGCTCAATCTTTCTAATCATATCAATGCCCCACATGGCAAACAACCAAAGAGACGTCAAAACATTCAAAGGCGATGGCGGAACATGCACCTTGTCAGCATACACCTGACACTTATAACAAATTCTGGCATGGTTGAAGCAATCAACTTCCATGGTGAACCAGTAATATCCAGCTCGCAAAATATTTTTAGCCATGGTATGCCCACTGGAATGTGTTCCAAATGAACCTTCATGCACTTCTTCAATAATCTTTGCGGCCTCATTCTTATCAACACATCTGAGTAACAACCCATCATGATATCTTCTGTACAACACACCATTGCTGAGGAAGAGCTTCATTGAGAATCTTCTCAAGAACTTCTTATTTGTCACAAATTCTTCCTCAGGATACTCTTGAGTCTCAAGATATCTTTTAATGTCATGGAACCACGAATTACCATCTTTTTCCACAACAACCCCAAAACAGAACACCGACTCATCGAATCTTTGGATTGTGATCATGGGCGCTTCATTAGCCCACTTGACTTTGAACATGGATGTCAGGGTAGCCAAGGCATCTACAAGATTATTCTCTTCTAGTGAAATGTGATCAAAGGTAATCTCCTCAAAGTAAGAGACCAACTTCATAATATGTTCATGGTAAGGAATCCGATTTGGGTGACGAGTCTCCCAATCTCCATTGATCTGGCTTATCACGAGAGTTGAATCTCCATAAACTTTCAAGTGTTTGATTATCAAATTATTTTCAACCTCAATACCAAATATGAAAGCTTCATACTAAGCCATGTTATTTGTACAATCAAAACAGATTCTGGCTGTGAAAGGGGTGTGGAAACACTCTGGGGAAGTGATAACAACCCTGACACCATTACCCAAAGCATTAGAGGTACCATGGAACACCAACGTCCATCGCGACCCTGGTTCGGGTCCTTCATCTGGTCCAGGAATATTACAATCCCTAATGTACAAAATACCCTCATCTAGAAATTCAAATTTCATCGGTTGATAATCGTCCACAGGTTGATGAGCAAAGTAATCTGCCAATACCCTGCCCTTGATAGCTTTCTGAGTAGTATATTGGATATCATATTCTGTCAAGATCATTTCCATCGGTTATTCTTCCGTCGAGTTGGTTTCTCAAAGATATACTTGATAGGATCCATCTTGGATATCAAGTAAGTTATATGTCAACATATCGCCTCGCAGCTATCGACCCATGCCAAGACACAACAAGTTTTCTCTAGCAGGGAATACCTTGACTCACAATCATTGAACTTTTTGCTCAGATAGTAAATCGCTTGCTCTTTCTTTCCCGTCTCGTCATGTTGACCGAGTACGCAACCTATGGAGCCATCAAGTACTGTCAAATACATGATCAACGACTTACCCTCCACTGGAGGCATGAGGATCGGAGGTTCCTGCAAATACTTTTTATTTTATCGAAAGCCTTCTGGAAATCATCATTCCACCTGACCAACTGGTCATTTCTAGCAGCTTAAATATTGGTTCACACGTGGCAGTCATATGGAAAACAACTTGCATTTGGATGCTTTATCAGCACTTAAGTAGTTCATTCGATCATTGGAGGTTATATGTGCTTCGGAACTCCGTTTTCATTGTACTCGCATGCGTGGGTGAATTCTCCATGGATTTTGGTATTTCTCTTTCCAAAATCACGGTGCAAAATGGATGTTTCTTCCGGACTTTCAACAGTTGGTTTTATGCTTGATTCAGGGAGGCGTGCCTCGATCTCCCGAGGCTTTAGGGAGGACTTTGATGTATTTCTTTGAAACACTAATTTCTTAAGTTAGGGTTTCATCTTTCTTTGCCACATTACTCGGGACGATTGAGTTCTCCTTAATACAACCTCTTGAATATTGGGGGCGTTGTTGAGCTTTCTTGAGCCAATCCGACCTTTCCTTTATTATTGAAATCGGAATACTCCAAGTTGTGATACTAGAGGTGGGATCAGAGGTTTAACCAGAGGCATTTACACAAATCCAGCTAATCGGGGAGCCTAAACCAAGTATGGATGCAACAAAACCTCTATTCCTAGATTGTGACGTCTTACATAGGAGGTGAAGGTGGTTGATTGATTGTTGCTTAGCTCAATAATGACATAATGAGTAGCTTTGGATCCAACCATTTTTTGGAAGCATATGAATTAGAGATATATGGAAATCAAAGAAATCAAAGTTGAAATGATGATTTAATGGATCGAATATGGTGAATCTTCATGTTTGATTTCAAGTGCTCTCAATTTGATAACTTGAGAAGGTTTCAAATCGATGAATTAGAGATCAAGGATCGGTGGTAATAGGAGATCACAACTTTTAGTGAGGTGGAAGGGGATGACCACAAGGTTATCACTCTTAGTATGTGAGAGTGAGGCGAATTGAAATTGAATTTGAAACTTAATACCTATATTTGGCGCCTTTTTATATATAGTAGAGGAATAACAAACATGTTATTTGTTAGGAGTGGATCGAAGATTCCTTGAATGTATGTGAAGTTTGGATTCATTGTGATCATATGTGGGACAGTCCCCGTGCACGGAGAAGATTTTGGAAGGATTAAAATCGTTCAAAATGGTCGGTTGAGGACGCTATGTTCGACAAAAAACAATTACCATAATCTAGTGTTTGCAAGGTTAAACTACCGATGATTTTTGAAACCTAAATCTTACTTGAAAGTTGTTGGACTATAGTATTAATTTAAAATAGATGTATAATATGATTTTGGAGGATATCTTGATCAACCAACTTTGGCATCTTCGATTGTTTGAGCAAATATTCATTAGTTGTTTGAGTTCAAGTATTTTCAACATCATAACTAAATAGCTACTTGTTGACTTTGCATTTTTTCTATCAATTAACTATACCATCTTAAATCAGTTATTGATTATATTTGCAAGCACATTGATCCATATTTTCTCTTCTTTTTTTTATGATGACAAGAGATTTTTCAAGGAGGTGATAAAAGAAAAAAAACACATGGATATATTTTTGAGTGGTTATACTCCATATTAATTTAAAGACCGACAAGGGAAGGAATTGAAAACTCTAGAAAGCAGGAAAATAGGAAAATTTAAGCATCGAGAACATGGCTGGAAATATCCAAGTTGAAGAAGACGATCGCGTGCCGCTAAGATTGCGGCCGGAGTGGTCGGACGTTACTCCGATCCCACAAGACGACGGCCCTAGCCCGTCGTCCCGATCAACTACTCCGAAGAGTTTTCTGAAGTTATGGATTACTTTCGTGCTGTTTACTTCGCCAAAGAGCTTTCCTCTCGCGCTCTTTCTCTCACCGCCGAAGCTATCGGTTTAAACGCCGGAAACTACACTGTATTTTTCCAACCCTAACCATTGATCTCAGTTTCACATTCACTGCAAATTAAAACCCTAAACCCTAATTTGCATTAATTGAATTTGTTGCTGTTGTTGTTGTAGGTTTGGCATTTTCGGCGGTTATTGCTCGATTCATTGGAAGTTGACCTACATGTTGAACGGGAATTCGTGGAGCGTGTAGCCAGTGGCAATTCAAAAAATTATCAGATTTGGTGAGGTTTCTTTCTTTGGTTTCATGTTGTTGTTAATGTTACTGTCATGCCATTCAGTTACATGAACACATTTGGGTGATGTAGTTTAATATTTGATATTAGTTTCATATATAAACCATATACATTCATGATGTCCTGCTTTTCATTTAACTTCTTTTGCATACACATCATTGCATTGATCTTGATGCCAGATGTTTATAGGCATCATAGACGATGGGTTGCTGAGAAATTAGGACCTGAAGCGAGAAACAGTGAACTTGACTTCACCAAAAAGATTCTGTCTGTCGACGCCAAACACTATCATGCATGGTCTCATAGGCAGGTTTGTTTCTCCCATCATCTCCACAAATCTAAGTTCCTCACGGTTCTTGTAGGCAATGTTGTGCGATTCTGGGCGCTATAATTTAGTGTTAGTAACTTATTATTGCGACTCTTTTCTTGTATGGACAGTGGGTTCTTCAAAACCTAGGAGGATGGGAAGATGAACTCAATTACTGTAGTGAACTGCTTTCAGAAGACATATTTAACAATTCTGCTTGGAATCAGGTATCCAACTGCTGTACATGTTATATTTAGTTTTGGTACAAGGCATAATTAAATATCTAACTGGGATTTGTATGGTTGTTGCCTCACTAATTGAGAGATCAAATGGGTGTAGTATTCTGTATATCTACGTAGTATTCTGTAATTACTTTCTAATCCTATTTGCTTATAAAATGTAGCGTTGCATTGTATGGAATAATAACTTGACCAACATTTTTGCTTTTAAAGTATTTTTTTCATTGCAATTTTGATCAAAATCAAATTAACACAATTTTTTATGCAGAGATATTTCGTCATAACAAGGTCTCCCTTCTTGGGAGGGCTAAAAGCTACGAGAGAGTCTGAAGTGCTTTACACCGTTGAAGCCATTATTTCCTACCCCGAAAATGAAAGCTCATGGAGATATCTTCGAGGACTTTTCAAAGATGAATCCAATTTATATGTAAATGATGCCCAAGTATCTTCAGCATGTTTAAAGGTTTTGAAAACTAAGAGCAACTATTTGTTTGCTCTTAGTACTCTGCTGGATCTTATCTGCCTCGGTTATCAACCAAATGAAGATTTTAGAGATGCCATTGAGGCTTTAAGGACTTCAGATTTTGATCAACAAGATTCAGATATAGCAACAACTATTTGTTCTATTTTAGAACAAGTTGATCCAATTAGAGTCAACTATTGGGTGTGGCGCAAGAGTAGACTTCCTCGGGCAGCTTAATATTAAAGGACAAATTTATGTCAGCTGTGTAATTTGTACTGTCTATTGGAATTTGATGACGTGAAACCCCTCTACTTTGTTGAGTGATAAAACAGTTATGATATGTTTTCCGGATGTATTTCTATATTTAACAGCATAGTTGATTTAACTGCTATTGTGTTCACAAACCAATGTACTCCAAAAAACCAATTTTTTGTTTCTCTTCATTTGTCTGATGTTATGGCATAACATTGTTGATGATTTGATGGTAATCACCTTGTTCAAAGTTCTTAGAATGGAACTTTATTCTTAAAAAAGCATTGCAAAGCTGTTAAATGCAGCATACAAAGCCATAATTTGGGAGAAATTAATTAGCTTCAACTTTCAATTTCACCAAAATGCTGTTAGAGATTTATAGCACTATTATTGAACCTGATATATCCATTAATGGCAATAGAAGAGAAATTAAACATGAAAACAAAATATAATCAGTTGAAGATATGTAATTCATCAATACATACACATCTCTTTTAGTTGAAACACAAGTATTTCTTCAGAATATATACAACACTCATAAAATTTCTCTATAATCTAATCACATCCAAATTCTCAGCTATGTAGGTATATAAAACCTGAAATTAAATAATCAGCTTGATTCGAGCTTTTGTTCAATCAAGCCTTATTGGACCTAGAAGATGAACTTGAAGTCTCCTTGAAAGCTGATGGGCAGAACTTACTTACACCACATTCTCCACAGCGAGGCCGTAGCTGTACAAATCGTCCTTCCAAATCCTACCTGTTCAATTCATATTCAAGCGAGAGGATGCTGTAGATATATACAAAGAATGTTCTAAAACAGATGATATTGTAAGAGGCCAAACAATGTTTTTCACAATGCAGCAATAACACCAAATCAAAATATAACCACTTAGGTGCATTTTTTGGTATATTGTCAAAGGAGTGAGTGAGTTATGCATACCAAGAGAGGATTTATTGCAACCCATTCTTCCCTTGGAAGCCACTGTTGCAGTGCCTTTCTTGTTTCTTCTGGTATTGAAGTTCTCTGGCATGAAGCGCGAAGAAAATTTAATAACTTCCATCCAATTTAAGACAATAATTAAGCCTTGATATCCAATTTAAGACATTAATTAAGCCTTGATATAATAATTTGCATACTTTTTCCACTAGCCAGCAAAAATAATGAAACTTATCGCAACTATAATGTGACACTAATACTACCAAATATAAATCAAACCTGTTTTGTGCCTGATCTCGAAACCCATCCAAGACGATTGCAGATGCGGTGGACATGAGTGTCTACACATATCCCTTGGACATTGTTCCATGCAATAATCATAACCTACAAAAGCTATTATCATTAACAAAAACGAACCTTAAAATTAATGAAACATACTGTTTGAATTACGGAAAAAAATGTGCACATACCAAATGAGCAATCTTAGGACCTACGCCTGGAAGTGAGAGTAGTTCCTCAATCGTATTAGGTATGTCTCCGTCATATTTTTTCAGACAAATATGAGCCATTTTCTTCAAGTTACTGGCTTTTCTTATATAAAACCCAACCTGTGAAATGAATACCCGTAAGTATAAGCATAGATATTAAATTAATAGAACACAAAAATGACATTGAATAAAAGAAATTAACATACTAACATCTTATAGAAATAAGATGAGAGCATAAAAAATGGCATCCTTAATTTGCCACCGAATCCAAATTATTTCAAAAGCAAACGACTAACATACAGGGTAAATCAACTTTCTGATAGTTTCTTCGTCAGCATTGTTGAGTGCATCAGCAGTAAGCAGACCATTTTGACGAAGACGTTGAGTTGCTCCTATTCTTGAAAAAACACACTCTTAAAGATGACTACACTTATACGAGCAACTTTCAAACACTAATCACATAAAAAGACAAATGATAAATACAATATAAAGTCAAAGTGCAAGGTCTGCTCAAATTTTATAGATTAGCACTTTATTGTTTTCAAAGTTCAGCCTTCTACATCATGCTATATACGAAGTATCGAGTTTTTCTTGCACTTTGTTTCCTCTACATATACAGCAACTACCAAAGCATTTTTCTACTAGATGAAAATTGAATACATGGATCAAACTACTCATACTGTCAAGTCGCGAACCATAAATATGATCGAAAAAATAACATTGCAATCTTAGAATGAAGCTTCTTAAACTATGAAAAAAAGAAAACACACCTCATGACAGGTATTTGTTTCAGGACCATGAACCCGAGAAGGTAATGTACTTACCACGAGTAATATGCTCTTTAGTTTGGCTTGATAAAAGAGTCGATGCCAGCACAACAAATCTTCTTTCCTAATTACACGCATAAAAATTTAGTTTATGATGACAGTAAATTTACCCACATCAAGATACATTTTTTAATAATCACATTAACGACAGACATAAGTCTTGTTAAGCCAGCTCAGTTGGTAGCTGTGCAGGAACATCAAACATTAACAACATAAATAAGAAGATTAGTACTTAATTTCTTTCACGAGTGCAAAATCAACATAAGTAGGACATAGATTTAGACCTTAGGAGGATGGATACCATCATCTTCCCGATCTCCAGAAGTGTCTATCGAATGAGTCATTTTACGAATCCCTTCAAGCACATATTCCCAATTGGCAGGACATTCATCTACAAAAATGAACAACTTACATAGAATAGAATCAATCCAAAACTTCACATTGCATAAACTAAGCACTTACTAAATTGACCCAATTCATTTGTTTCTGTGTATGCAGATCCTTCAGGCTGGACAAACTTGTGTGTAGTGTTTTTGGGTGTCTTGTTCATGGCACGGACGCGAACTTGGGACACTAAAGGGTTTGAAATATGAACAAGTTTATGGAAAATGAAGTAGAGAAAGGAATTGAAAATAAGAATGGAGTATGAAGTTAATACCTTGGTGTGAATTGGTTTTGGAGGAGAAAGAGAGTGTTGTGGTAATGGAGGAGACATGGATTCGCACCAAACATACAAGTACCGACATTTTAGGACATTGGCGGGAGGGACCAACAGTAAACATATCACCAAGTTGTTTGTTACTTTGTTTTTCTTCCTTCAATTTTTAATATCTATAATCAATAAGTACTTAATTTCTCCGACTAAATATCTTTTAAAAATTATACACTTCTCTCATCTCATGCAAAATATAGTGGATTTTTATTTTACCTTTATTTTTCTTATTTTTTATTTAATTTTATTTAAATTTATTTAAGAATTTAAATTTATTTTTATTTTTTTTGTTTTAAATTTTTTTATTTAAAAATTTAAATATTTTATTTTTTTATTTAAATTTAAATATATTTATTTTTGTAAAATAAGCAATTTTATGTGTCATAACAAGAAAAAGTGACATACTTTAGGGTGTGTTTGTTGAATAATAATATATATTTATATTTTTTTATCTTAACGTGTAATTTTGGTTCCATTTTACTTTTTTAAGGGTGTATCTCAAAGCGATATATTATAAGTGTATAGTGTTGAAGAAATATTTTTCAATTTTAGGGTCATTTTGAATTGCATAGGGTGTTTTACCCCTATGGTGAATATAGGTCCACAAAATATATTACACGACTACTCTCCTCAATTAGTAGGATGTTACAATTTCACTTAAAAGAGAGAATAAGAAGGATGTTGCAATTTCAAATCCATTCAACATACAATACTTACTTAAAGGTTAATAAATTATACACTTAAATTTTCTTCGATAAAATTATTAGAAATATGACATTCCTGCCTTAAAAGGTAAATAAGTTACATTCTCTCTTCATCTTAGGGTTCATCTTTCCACTTGTCTAAAGTTTGCCCAAGTTTTGAAGATTTTAGGAGCCACGATTCTAATAATTTCGGTGAATATGGACCTAATTGAGTCCTGAGCTCAATTGTACTTCTTCATTTCATCGTTGGTGCCCTTGACTAGTATTCATTTTACGTCAAAACTCTCGATATATGATTATATTGGCGTGTTTTTCCATTGTATAATGGATTAAAGACTTTTCAATGAATGGGGTTGGCTTCAAGGTATTTTATAATAGATGGAGATTTCAAATGAAGATTACCAGAAATCGATATTCCAAATGAAGTGTTTGAAGAATGTGTTCAGGAAAAGCAACACAAGAATGACTTCAACAATGATGCGGGAAACAAGTCGAAGGAGATTCTTGAAGTCATATACTTTGATGTTTGTGGCCCTATCCAAGTGGATTCGACTCGAGGTAACATATATTTGTCACATTCATAGACGACTTTAGTAAAAAAAAAAAGAACTTATCTAATCAAGAAGAAAAGTGAAGTAATTGAGGTATTTGTCAAGTTTAAATTTATGGTTGATAGACAAATTGGTTGAAAGCTCAAGACTACGAGGAGTGATGGTGGTGGAGAATATGTGTCGAAAGACTTCGATACATTATGTGAGACATAGGAGATTGTGCATGAGGGGGTGTCACCTTACCTTCCACAATAAAATGAAATTGTAGAAAGGAAGAATAAAATCATCATGAACATGGTGAGAATTATGATAAAAGCAAGCATTTACCTAATGAATTATAGGGTTAAGTTGTGTCGACTTCAATATACATCTTGAACATATGTCTAACTAAGAAGATAGACGGAATGACACCAAAAGAATTTTGTCAGTGTCAAGCCTAACTTAATTCATCTAAAGACGTTTGGTTCTACAACACATAGACATGTGCCAAATAAGTTGAGGAGGAAACTTGATGACAAGTGGAGTTAAATGATCCTAATATGATATCATTCAACTGGTGGATACAAACTGTCAGACCTAGCGAACAAGCAAGTCATGAACAATAGGGATGTGATCATAGATGAGTTGAAGGAATGAGATTTGAAACAAAATGTCAAGAAATATTCAATGAGAAACTTATGTGACAACGAGTTAGTGAAGGCGTGAGGAATTCAACAAGAAGAAGTCAAAGATCAAACATGCACAAGCAGACCACAAAGAACAAGAAACATGTCCGCAAGGTTGCAGGAATGTGTGATTACATCAGATGATGTGGTCGATGATGAAGGTGAGCCCCAATACACTATGATTTCTATACATATACTAACCTATTCAATGTAAGTGAGGCATTTAAAGACTCGAAGTGGATGCAAGAAATGAATGAAGAACTGAAGTTGATATAAGTTAACAACACTTGGTCACTAGTCAATTTCCATAAGGCAAGAAGGAAATTGATGTGAAGTGGGTATACAGGGTGAAGCTGAATCCAAAAGAAGAAGTAACAAGACACAAATCAAGACTTGTAGCTAAGATATTTCTTCATAGAAAAGGAATCGACTTCGACAAAGTTTTTGCACCTGTTGCCAGGATCGAAACAATCACGTTGGTTGTTGTTCTAACAAATATGAACATCTAGAATATGTGTCAGATAGATGTGAAATGTTCATTTCTGAATGACCATTTGATGAAGAAGTTTATGTCACAGAACCAGTTAGATTTGTAAAGCAAAACCAAGAAAATAAGGTATACAAACTACACAAAAGCTTTGTATGGACTTAAACAAGTTCCAAGAGTTTGGAATAAGAAAATAGATAGTTTTCTAAGGGGTAAGGAATTTGTGAAGGACACAACTAAACATGAATTGTATGTTAGGAAAAGTAGGAGTGAAATGCTTATACTTTGTATCTATGTCGATGACTTGTTAATAACAAGTAGCTGCAAGAGAGAGAGAGAGAGAGAGAGAGAGAGAGAGAGAGAGAAAGGTGATCTTAGCAAGGAGTTAGAAATGTCGACACAGCTCCATTTCATACTTCCTTGGTATTGAATTCTACAAGAGTACTAGAAGCCTAATGATGGATCAAAGAAGATATGCAGTGAAATACTCAAAGATTTGAGATGAAAGAATGCGATGCAACTTGACACTCATAATCATCATCATCATCTTCTTCTTCTTCTTCTCCTCATCCTCCTTAAATCTTAATTTCTCTTTTCTTCTCCAATCCATTTTTTATTTCTTCTTAAATTTTTTGTGCAATGAGAATCATTTTACAACCAATACGTAGTTGATTGACTCGAGAGAAGAACAAGTGACACAATTAATCATAAAGATTGATTCTTACTCATCAAAATTGATTCAAACTATCCTCAAGATTGAGGTTTAAAGTGTGTTGCAACTATAATATTTAAAGAAAAATGCTAATTAGTAAAAAAAATATGAAAATAAGAGAGACAAGAATTAAAAATCATTAATTACTACTCATAGCCCATGATCTCTATTAAAAATGAATTAAATTTAAAAATAAATTTAAAATTATTTTCTAAAACAATAACAAGTATACATTCATACCTATCTTATTCAAATGATTCTTAATATTACTCATATTTAAAATGATTAATATCAAGAATGTAAAATTGAGATGCATCCAATCAAATTATGATAAATTTATTCTCTAACATATACTAAAAGATTGTTCAAACTACCTAAATTGTCATTTTTAAAAAAATATTTAACACCACACTTTAGACATTTTAGTAACTAATAAAATAACCCTTAATTTTTTCACTTTTCTCATTTCATGCAATAATTGTCAATTTTTCATTAGTCCAAATTAAAAAACTATTTTTCTCATCTTACACTACTTTCTATTTTCTCCTTCTTCTTTTTTTTATTTTATATAATTATTTAATAAATTTGAATTTTAATATAATTGATTTTTATTACAATTAATTATCTCATTTTAAACCTACATTTTAGGACATATTTTATCTTTTTTTTATTTGTTTATTATCGCTAAAATACTAATTAATCTATTATCTAAATTTAATAAAATTAAAAATACATTTTATGAAATTGAATAATACTACATACTCACTCCGTCCCAAAATATAAGAGGAAAAAAAACACACTTATTAAGAAAAGTAAAAACACAATTATTTGACTTGTGATTTTTTTGAAATAAAGTGATTTGGAAAATGTAAAAATAATTCTAATTAGTTGTTGGTTATAGAAAATATGAGAGAAGGTAAACTAAATGCATTTTTTCATTTAATTTTACTTTGAAAATGATGAAGATGACTTTTCTCTTATATTTTGGGACAAGAAAAATATTTTTTCTCTTATAATTTGAAACAGATAGAGTATCATTCACACAATTAACTTTTTATTGTACGGGTCACTATCAAATTATTATCATTATTTTCAAATGTTGATTTTTTTCTTTCTCCATTTCACAATTTTTTTAAAAAATTATTTAATACATTGAATTTATTTTAGTACTACGTAATTCAATTTAAACTCACATGTGTATCTAAATACATAATTTGTCAAGTTTACCACTATATGTTGTATAATCATATTATTTGTTGTAAACTTGTAATATTTTGATTTCATAATTTTTCATTGTACTTTCCCATTAAATACTAATTAATCTATTATTTAACTTTAATAAAATTAAAAATATATTTTATGAAATTGAATAATACTACATATCACTCACACAACTAACTTTTTATCGTACGAGTCACTATCAAATTATTACTATTATTTTCAAATGTTAATTTTTTTTTCTTTCTCCATGTCACAAGTTTTTTTTTAAAAAATTACTTAATACATTGAATTTATTTTAATATTATGTAATTCAATTTAAATTCACATGTGTATCGAAATACATCATTTGTCAAATTTACCATTATATTTTGTATAATTATATTATTTATTTTAATATTTTGATTTTATAATTTTTCATTATACTTTCAATAAAAATGAATTATATAGATACCATCATATAGATCATACCTATAAAGTTTGAGATTAATCTATAATGGTTTACTATGTCATTGAACTACATCAAAATTAACATTATATGAAAGTCCATTTTGACGTTAATTTTTGGATATCTTGATCGTATAGTAAATCATTATAGATTAATCTCAAACTTTATAAATATGATTTATATGATGATATGTTTCAATCCAACAGTTGATTTTAAAAAATATTAATCCGAAGTGACGTTAATTTTTATGTAACTTTTAGGATGTAATTTGATCTCTCATATATATATATATATATATATATATATATATATATATATATATATATATATATATATATATATATATATATAAATAAATTCACCGTAGAGCACATGTCTTAGATAAGTAAAATATAGTTAATAGTTAAATTGAGTAGTTGTACTACTAATTAAATGCATATTAAAAGAATTTCCATAATAAAAGACAAGTAATATTTCCTCTCCTCTCTTCCTTTATACATTTTGAAGACAAAACCGCAATTTGATTCCGTTCAGAGAATTTGAGTTCATCAGTCATCACCAACAACTAGAAGAAAAAGAGTAAGCGCGTGACTTCACTTCTCTCACTCACAACATGAATGTACTTTTCTTCATTCTTTTGTATATATTTTTCAGGTGAAACTTTCCAGAAATGGTTCTATCAGACGTGTGTTCTTCTGTGGATGCAATTAGGGCATTTCTTCAACATTTTCTTGATCCAATGCTTCCTCAACATGATCCTCCACTTTCTCAACAACACAAAATCGCTAAACAGGTTTCATTCTGTAAATTCCTGTTTCATTATTTGAAGCTGATGAAAAATTCAAGTTCCTGTTTGATTACATGATTATGGTGTATGCTGTATGGTGTAGGTTCATTCTGTTGTGATACTGTACAACTATTACCATAGAAAACTCAACCAGGAGCTACCACTTCTGGCATTTAGGGAATTTTGTAAGATGATTCTTGATATCAGACCGGCATTGTTGCCGTATATGAAATTCACGGTAAAGCGTAACGAAACCGACCTCGTTGATGTGGAGGAGGAGTTGTCGTTAACTGAAAAAGCGATCACGAGTGCGTATGATATATGTATGAGTTTAGACCCGTCGAGGAATTTTCCTAGTATAGAAGGATGGCCTATTTCGAAAGTTGCTGTTCTGTTAGTTGATGGTGAGAAGGAGAATTGTTTCTTGCGGTTTTGTTCCGGTGGTACTGCTGGAGTATGGTCGTTGATTGAAAAAGATGTGGATATGTTCGGTCAAGTTTCTGAGGTTACAAGAGATGTCAAATGTACAAACCAAAAGAGAAGAGTCATTAAGAAGGCTTCGAAAGATGGGTTGAATGAAGGTAGGATTTTGGAAGTTGGATATTCGGCTGTTAAGGAAGCTGCGGGTAATTCTCATTCTTCTACAGAAAGATTGCAATAGCTAGCTATTGTATTGTTAGCAACTATAGTACTTGAGTTTTAATTTATCTGTAATTAGAATCATGTTACGGAACATTCTTCCATGTAAGTTTTTATTTCATTTGTCGAATTTATTTAACCCAGGGGAAGATGTCAACATGACTAGATGAAATATCATGATGTATACTTTCATGTTTTCTATATATTTTGAGGTTAATATCAGAATATATTTTCAGTATGGTAAATAGTTTTTTCTCTATCAAATTGTCTTAGTAGCATATTGCATTTGCAGTTAATGTTTCATGATTTCTTAATATGTTTTAACAGGCATTTTTTGATTCATAAAAGTCGAATATGATTCTTGTATCAATGTTTCTTATTTCCCTTACGAACAGGTGTCAATAGTATTGATATAATGCTTTTGAAAAGTTACACTGTGTATTCCCAGAGCAAAGAGAAGACAGCGTGCTTTTATATAATGAAGTGCTCAAAGTTGATCAGTGAGGGGTTTGTTCAAGTTCCTATCAAAGATTTAGTTAAAAGGTTCGTTATCATTAGTATGGTTTTGCTATGGGCTGATGACTCAGGCCTCAAGGGTGAATGGCATGGCCGCGTCTAGTTTTTCCGTTGATAGGAAAATAAGTTTCCTTTTTTGTTTCATCCATTCAGTTGGATTAATTTTCCCTTATCCGCCGGAAAGTCAATTATACTTCGTTTGCATACCAAGAATTGTCTTCACTTCTAAATCTAGTTATAAACTTTTTCATGAATCTGTATTTGTTGACTTATAACTTCTATTTTGATAGTCATTTTATATCTAATTGTTAACATTTGTGTGTGCTATAACATTTTATATCTCATCTTTGGATAGCTTCCGGGGTCCTTTGGTCACAAGAAGTTCTAGCAGTTGGAAGGTCACCTCAGTCGTCGAGCACTTCCTCATGCTCCCTTATTCTGAAATAATCTCAGAATGGATTTCTAGGTTGGTATAACTCGCCTTTCCCTTTTTCTGTTGCCCAATTTAGATTGCTTTACAAAAATGAATTCTGACCTCATAATCAAAAGTCTCAGAAACATTACACAGATTTCCTCAAATTATTTCGGATAGAACCCGAAAATGAAAGTAATGAAATTGTATATTATTGAATGGAAAAAATGAGCTCAAGAGCTCTAAAATCGGGGAAATTGAAACTGAAATGATAAACCAGAGTTCTAAACTCCTAACAAGAGATATCTCTCCTAACCAACTCTAACAATATTTCCGAATGCCTCCCCTTATCCCCTTCCCTATCTCTTATAACACAAATTCCTAAAATCAGGAGTATCCTAACTAACTCTTATTTGACTTCTTCTAAACCCCTCTAGAATATGCCTAGGTGTTCTATCAATTTCTCATTTCCATTATATGTTTTCTTTTGTACCTGTTTCCGTAAGATAATGATGGCTTTTTGTGCAATATGTTCTTTGTAGTGAAGCTTTCTCAAATAGTTTGCAAGATTCAAAGCCAGCTGAGGAACAACTCCTAACATGTGGAGTGACAAAATCAAGTGTAAGTAGTGAGGGCATGTCTTTTGGTCTTGATAATAAGCCATGCAGTGATACTATTGAAGCTCTTAATCAGAAAGAGACCAATGGTTTCTGCTCAAGTACACCATGTGGTACTGTCAAGAAAGAGCAGGATATGGACATGAACAACTCTTTAGTTTTCAAATCTAAAATTAAAGAAGAATGCCAGCACATTGCAAATAATTTACAAGTTAGTGAAGATAGAAAAATAGAAAATCCATCAATGCAACATCATTCAAATGAATGTAATGACCCTAGCGAGGTTTGAAGTTTATCTTTTCTCCAACTACTATGGTAGATATGTTTTGAACAATATTTTTTTTATATTAAGTAAACTCTTCTGGTCTATCGAGATTTCACGAGTTTGCATAGACTCTAGAGTTTTGACTTTTGACTATTTTCTTTCTTGTTGAGATGGATTTTTCTTAAAAAATCAGTTTGAAGGTTTTCCCAATATATATTCTCTCTCATCCAAGGCTACATGACATTGGATTGGCAGGTTGAGAAGATTGTGTCAACAAGGATGCACATTACTCCGAGTAGAGCCAAAGATGATATTTCTGAGTCCAAAGAAAAATGTACCCTGATTGCAGATAATTCCAACACAGATGTTGAGAAGGTCCAAATTTCCTTAGATTCGAAGGGGAAGATGGATGTTACAGATGTGTGTCCTACTGTGGATGCAGTTAGGGCATTCCTTGAACAATTGGTTGATCCAATGCTGCAGGCAAAACCTTCTACTTGTGATGATCCTCCACTAACTCAACAGCAGAGAATTGCAAAACAGGTTTCTTCATTCACCTTCACACTTTTGCTATTGTAATCCAAATATTAACTCCTAGGTCATTATTCCGAACTGGTTTGAGTTAGGCCTTTTTTTGTTCAATGCTGTTTTTATTCTTTCTTTGGAGTGTAGTTGATTAAAAACAATACTCTTAACCAATGAGAGCAACCAAAACCGTAGAGGCAATGACCCCAAGGCCCAATTAACCAGTAGTAACAAATATGAGACAAGAAGATAATACCAAGAATTTACATGGTTCAACCTTAGAGACCTACTTTATAGGAAAGTGAACACATAATATATTCCCTATGATGAGGAATAATACATGATCAAGTCCATGCCATAGAATTTTCCATTGTCACCTTATAATATCCACTGTTGAGGACAGCTACATGAGTCCCCCAAGCCTTTTACCACGCTATATTTCACACAATCTCTTGATCCATATATGGCAACGTAAATGAAAGGTCTTGCGATATTGATAATCTCTCTTCGCCAAGTCTTGTTTTGCGCTTCTAGTAGGCATTTACATTATATGATATCTCATTGTTAATTATTTGATCATGGTTTGTCATACCAGGTGCATTCAGTTGTGTTACTGTACAACTATTACCACAGAAAACAGCATCCAGAGCTAGCATTTGTGGCATTTAAGGAATTTTGCAAATTGGTTGTTGATCTGAGGCCAGCTTTGTTAACATATATGAAATTCACTCAGAAGCCTGATGAAACTGACCTTGTTGATGTGGAACAGCAGCTGTCATTAACGGAAAAAGTGATCAAGAGTTCGTGTGATATATGCACATGTCTAGATGCATCAAAAAGTATTCCAAATATAGAGGGATGGCCAATTTCGAAAGTTTCCGTCCTTTTAGTTGACAGTAAGAAGGAGATCTGCTTACTTTTTAGTTCCATCACTGATGGGGTATGGTCAGTGATTGAAAAAGACGTGGATTCTTCTGGTCAAAATTCTGCAGTTACAAATGAAATCAAACATTCATACAAAAAGAGAAGAGTCATTAAGAAGCCTACAAAACATGCGATAAATGTTAATGAAGATGGATTTTTGCAAATTGGATATTCTTCTGTAAAGGAAGTCACAGGTAATTATCCTTCTTCTACAGCAAGATTGATATAGCTATTGTTAGTAAGTATAGTACTATAGTTTTAATTTCTTCGTGATTAGAATCACATATCAGGGGATATTCTTCTGCATTTTTCTATATTTTAAGGATATTCGTGACATACTTTTACTTATACCTTACTTTATGCATAGTTAATAGTTCTTCTCTATCAAAATATTGTTGTAGCTTATTGCATTTTTAGTTATTGTATCATTATCTCTTATGTTTCAATAGGTGTTTTATGATTCATAAAAGTCGAATATGATTCTTCTAAGCGATACAGGTGTCAACAGTATTGATATTATAGGAAGTTACACTGTGTATTCCCAGAGCAAAGAGAAGACAGCTTCACGCTTTTATATAATGAAGTGCTCGCAGTCGACAGATGAGAGGTTTATTCAAGTTCCAATGAAAGATTTAATTGAAAGGTTCGTTATAAATTATAATCCGTATGCTTTTGCTATTGGCTGATAACTCAAATATCCATAACATTTTATATCTCCTCTTTGTATAGCTTCCAGTGTCCTTTAGTCAAGAGGAGTTCTAGCAGTTGGACGGTCACCCCAGTTGTTGAGTATTTCCACGTGCTTCCTTATTCTGAAATAATCTCAGAATGGTTTTCTAGGTTGGTGTGATTCTCCTTTCTCTTTTCCAATGATCGATTTAGATTGATATGGCTGTATTTTAGCATTTCTTAGATCCCAAATTTTACTAGTGTTGCTAATTTAAATCGCCTTTTCACTTTAGCTCATAAGTATAAGAACCTAGGATTTAAAAAAGTATGTAACTAGACCACAGTTATAAGCCTAATCCGTAAAACACAAGAAAATGCTTGGTGTGTGAATTTACAGTAATGAATCCTGACCTCAGGATTAGAAGTCTCAGAAACATATCATAGATTTCTTCAAATTATTTCTTATTTCCATTTTAAAATTTTCTTTGGCACCCCTTTCTAGAAGATAAAGATGACCATTTTGCGTAATATGTTCTTTATAGAGAAACATTCTCAAATAGTTTGCAAGATTCAAAGCTGGTAGACAAACAGTTTCCGAAGCTTGAAGTGACAGGACTGTACAGAAGTAGTGAGGGCATATATATTGGTCTTGATAACAAGCCATGCAATGATACCATTGAAGCTATTAATCCGAAAGAGAACAATGGTTGTCGTACAATTAAACAGTGTGATTCTATCAAGGAAGACCAGAATATGGATGTGGACAACTCTATAGTTTTTCCATCTAAAAATAAAGAAGAAAGCAAGCATATTGTCAAAACTTTACCTGCTAGTGAAGATCAAAAGATTTTAAATCCATCAGTGCAACATCACTCAAATGATACTATTGAAGCTCTTAATCAGAAAAAGAACAATGGTTGCGGTACAATTAAACGGTGTGGTTCTGTCAAGGAAGCTAAGGATATGGACATGGATAACTCTATAGTTTTTCCATCTAAAAATAAAGATGAATTGCATATTGTTAAAACTTTACATGCTAGTGAAAATCCAAAGTTTTTTAATCCATCTGTGCAACATCACTCAAATGATACTATTGAAGCTCCTAATCAGAAAGAGAACAACGGAGGTTGCGGTAAACTGCGTGGTTCTGTCAAGGAAGCCAAGGATATGGGTGTGGACAACTCTATAGTTTTTCCATCTAAAAATAAAGAAGAAAGCAAGCATATTGTCAAAACTTTACATGCTAGTAGCGAAGATCAAAAGGTTTTAAATCCATTTGTGCAACATCACTCAAATGATACTATTGACGCTCTTAATCAGAAAAAGAACAATGGTTGCGGTACAATTAAATGGCGTGGTTCTGTCAAGGAAGCCAAGGATATGGATGTGGACAATTCTGTAGTTTTTCCATCTAAAAATAAAGAAGAAAGCAAGCATATTGTCAAAACTTTTCATGCTAGGGAAGATCAAAAGAATTCGAATCCATCTGTGCAACATCACTCAAATGATTGTACAGGCCCTCTCGAGGTTTGAAGTTTATCTTTTATCATATGATTTTGATTATTACTCCATGTGTCTCATTATAAATGTCATGTTTGAAATATTTGTGTCTCAAACTATTTGTCACTTTAGAATATTTAAACAACATTTAATAACTCTTCCTGGTAGCATTATATTATGTTTAGATACTGTGGTAGATGTTTTAAACTTTTTTTTGTTTTTGTATTAAGCAAACTCTTACTAGTCAAATCTATTAAGACTCCAAGGGTTTACTTAGACTATTGAGTTTTGACTATTTCCTCTGTTGTTGAGATAGCTCTTATTTAGGGGCTATAGCTTTCCCCCCTATATCTCTTAAAAAAGTTTTTCCTACCTGTATTTTTTCCGTTTTAGGTAATCAATATTTTTCTTAAAAAATAAGGTAGTTTCAAAGTTTCTCCAATATACTACCTCCGTCCTTAAAAATAAAATCACGGAAATTAATAAAGTTGGTTGGAGTATTAATTTTGTTGACTTAGTATAATTTTACAAGTTTATCCTTAGGAGAGAGAATTATTTAATGTTTGTGTAAAAGTATTTAATGCAGATTTCAGAAAAAGATGTAATATAATTAGGGTATATCTGTAAATAAATAATTAATGCACATTGAAATGTGAAGAGGGTTTTACAAAAGCGCAAAAAAAAAACTCAAGGGTCTTATAATTAGGACAACAATAGTACTCCTCCTCTCCTTTTAATCGTTTTAGAAGATTTTTGTTTTTATTTAAGTGTCGCTTTTATAATTTAATATCATACTTATCAATTATACTCTTATTTTCTCAATAAATGAGAGAGATTGTAGGAGTGAATTTATTAGAAAGAAAATAAATGAGGATATAATAGAAAAATTAACCTAACATAGCACTATCTTGGTTGAAGAGTTTTATGCTAAAATGACACTTAAAAAGGAATGGAGGGAGTATATAGTATCTTGTTGGAAACAAAAACTCATTACTGTTTCACTTTCCTTGACCTCTTTAATCCCCCTTCTCAATTAGTTGAAATTCATTGTATATAATGTAGAAAAGTTCAATGTATCTTAGGAAGTAGTGCTAGCTTAAATGCTCCCCTTGTAAATTGCATCTTTCATTGGTTACCATGTATATAAATTTTGCAAGTACATTGTTGGGTGCTTAGTAATTCAAGCACATTCGAAAAAATTGTCTCTATTGTTCACACATGGCATTGAAATCGGCAAAGAAGGTTATTTCAGCCAGGAAACACATCACTGAGGGTGGAATCAAAGATGCATCTGCTTTTGATAAGATTTGTGCCAACACCACTTCTGAAAATGAATCTGTAGAAAAATGTTCGATTGAAAATAACTCCAACACAGATCTTGAGAAGTTTCGAACTTTCTTAGCTTCAAAGGGGAAGATATTGTCAGAAACTGCCATCAAAGTTCTTATTCGAAAGAGGAATGCACTGGTAAAAACCTCTTATTCTTATATTAATCAATAATGTTGGATTACAGTTCAAATTTATATGCTTCTCTGTGTTATATTTTTGTACCACTATTGTCATCATTTTAGATTTAGCCCTTTAAAATCGGATTCGGCAAATTTCTATTATGGACTCTTATGTTTATCTAAGATTAAGTTTCTTTGAGCAGACTCTTCAGCAGCGAACGATAGAGGATGCGATTGCTGTGTGTAATATGAAAATTCAAAAATGGTTAATTGGTATGTTTTTCATTACTGTCGTTGATCAATTTTGCTTCTCTCTTACTTTCCTCTATCGGTAATGTTTTCTTTCCCTTATAATGCGATTTATACTAAACAAATATACAATACTAGTTCAATTATAGTGATATATAATATATTAGCTTCTTATAGGCATTTTCTCCTGTCCCATTATCACTCTAAATTGCGTGTGTTTTCTTGACAAACGTAGGTGAGGAAGATGACATGGAATTAAAGATAGAATCCATTATAGATGGCTGTAATAGTGCATGTTTAAGAAATCAAGGAAGGGCATGTCAATCTCTTGAGGGTCATCAGTGCTTACTTCCATCTGTTAAGAGGAAAAGATTGTCAGAGGCTGTGCTCAGTTTTCAAACTACTTGCCAGGCAAGACATGTTCTACTCAATACTTGTTTTAATTTTTAATATCCATCCATGCAAGTACTTAAAAATTATGTTTGATCATCCAGGAACTGGATGATATATGTCATATAAACAATTGGATCCTACCAACTTACAAATTATCTCAATCAGATGGTAAGGCTATGTTTTTTATTTTGAATTTTTCTCATTTTATGATGTGAATATTGAATTATTGAGGATTGTGTTTATGTTATATGCAAGTTGAAGAATTATTATTCATGTATTGCATGTTTACATTTTTGAAGGCAAATTTCAAGCTAATGTTAGAGTTAAAGGATTGGACTTTGAGCAGTCATGTGAGGGTAATCCATGTTCTTTTCCTCATGAAGCAAGAGATTCAGCTGCTGCTCAAATGTTAACCAACTTAAGAAGCATGGCTAAATCAGATATATGATTGATTCCATTTAATTGTAAAATTGAAACTGGAGTATTCATATGATTGATTTGTGAATAAATCTACATACATTAATGTAGTGGATCTGATTATTTGATTGTAACTAGTCTTTCATATGGTGTGTCACCTATATAGAGCACATTGCTAGATATTTAACAAAGTTATGAACATTTGTTCTAATTAATATATGAAAATTATGATATTTATCTAAAACCAGAGTTATTCTCTAATTAGTGATTAAGAATGTAAAATACATTTATACAAAAGGCAACCATTTCCGCTACTCCGATCTTCTCCGAGATCTTCATTCAATCATGCAAGGTGACAAATCCATTTCCCATTATTTCACTGAGTTGAAGATTCTCTAGGATGAGCTTGAAGATCTTTGCTCAGCACCTTCATGTCCTTGTCAAATTTCCCTGCACATAATACGATCTCGCCAAAGCAGTTTGCAAGTGCAAACATATAGAGTATGTTTCTTGCTTTCTAAAAGGCCTAAGTGATTCTTACAACATTCACATTCAAATCTTGATAATGGATTCTCCTTAATATTGTGGAAATGTTAAATTAAATTTGTTAAAAATATTAGATGACGTTCTTGCGCTGGCTGCAAATGCAACTGAAGCACAGAAAAAAGCCCACAACGAAGTCAAGAAGAAAGATTGCAAGGCTGCTTATTGCATTCAGACGACTATTGATGCTTCTAATTTCGACAGAATCTCTCATGTTGAAACGGTGAAGGAGGTATGGGATATTCTAGTGAAATATTATGAAGGAGGTGAGAAAGTCAAGGTTGTCAAGTTACAAACCTTGCGTCGACAATATAAATTGTTATCGATGGGAGAAGACGAAAAAGTTGCAGAATATGGGCCAAAGGTTCAGAAACTCGTCCATCTCATGAAGGGTTGTGGTGAAACCATAACTGATAAGATGATAGTTGAGAAGGTAATGAGAATGTTGTCCTCTCACTTTGATCATATTATCGTAGCTATTCAAGAATCCAACAAACTTGAAACCACTAAAGTGGAAGATTTGGTTGGTTCGTTGGAGGCGCATGAGATGAGGATTGTCGAAAGGAAAGGAGTTCAAGACTCGATACAGGCTCTGCAAACTCAATCATGGAAAAAGGATGGTGGTTCCAACAAATTCAAAGGCAATTTCGACAAGACTCATGGCAAGAAACCTGGTGAATCGAATCCTCAAAAAACTATCGAAAGGACAAAGATGATAAAAAGGTGTACAATGCTATAAATGTGTAAAGTAGGCACGAGCCAAAAATTGTTGGTAGATAAAGACAATAGATCGACAAAAGGCAATGACGAAGGAGCAAACCTTGCACACTAAGATTCGATGATTCTCAGTAGGTATGGTGGTTATGGCAGTTGCATAACCATGTCAAATCAAGATCCGTTCTTCGACTCGCATCTCGAATCATACGATTGGTCGAAATGAGTGGTTGGCACTATGACGAGTCGAAGAAGAGCAAAAAAGCTTGTCGATAATAGTTCGCTAATGGCAACATAGTTTTTCAAATGAGTAATGGAGGAAAGTTATGATTAAAGATGTACTCTATGTACCGAATGAAGTGCAACTTGCTAAGTGTTGGACAACCGAAAAAGGTTACTTAGTTATAAAGATGGAGTTTTGAAATTGTTCGACATTAAGAACAATTTGGTCTTAAAATCTCCATTTTTTAAGAATAGGACATTTAAGACTATGATCAGTTCAACAGAAGTTCAATGTTTGAAAACTGTTGTTGACCACAAAGATAGTTGGTTGTGGCATTTGAGGTTTGGATATTTGAATTTTCGATCACTCAATCAACTGATTACTCAAGATATGGTTACTGAATTCCAAGTCTTGAGATGCGTGAAAAACTTTGTGAAGGTTGTTTAGTCGGAAAGCAATCCAGAAATTCTTTCGTTTCAACTATGCCAATGAGATCATGCTGCATTCTCAAAGTGGTACATTTAGATGTATGTGGTCCATTCGAAGAACATACCATTGGTGAAAATGGATATTTTGTTTCGTTTGTTGATGAGTTCAATCGAAAGTTGTGGATCTATGTGATCCAAAGAAAGGACGAAGTATTCGAAATCTTTAAGAGATTCAAGATACTTGTCGAAAACCAAAGTGAGAAAAGGATCAAAGTTCTGCGAACAAATAGAGGTGGCGAATACACTTCGAAGATGTTTGAGAAGTTATGTGTTGAACATGGTGTTGATCATGAGGTAATTTCTCCTTATACGCCTCAACATAATGGAATTGCTGAAAGAAGAAACATAACCATATTAGATATGGCAAGATACATGATAAAGCAGAAGAATTTGCCAAAGTCTTTATGTGGAGAAGATCCCGACTGCAGCTTTATATTTTGAACAGTGCCCTACCAAGATATTGAAGAACAAGATTCTCAAGAAGTATGGAGTGGCAAACGACCATCAGTAAGTCATTTGAAGGTGTTTGACTCTATGTGTTATAAGCATATTCTTGATGCAAGAAGAAGGAAACTTGATGACAAGAGTGAACCTATGATTCTGGTAGGATATCATAAAATTGGTGCATACAGGCTATTCAATCCAGTTAATGAAAATATTGTGTTGAGTAGAGACATTGTAATTGATGAAAATTATGCCTAGGATTGGAATTCTAGTAATTCAATTAACAAGCCATTGGTGAACTCTGATTTCAATGAAGAAATTGGTGAAGTCGAAGGAATTAATGAGAATCCAGTCGAAGTCGAAGATGAAGCAAATGTTGACATTCCGGACAATGTCGAGTCAAGAGGGTGTGGCTAGCACAAGTCATAGACCTCAACGAAATAGAGTTCCTCCAACAAGATTTCCAGATTATGAAGTGACTGGTGATGATGAAGTTACATCAGATGGAGAATTAGTTTATTTTGCTTTACTTACGGTCTTGAACCAATCAACTATAGTGAAGCTTTGAATATTGACAAGTGAGAGTTAGCTATGGTCGAAGAGTTACAAGAAATTGAAAGAAACAACACATGAGAGTTAGTCAATTGCCAGCACATACAAAAGCTATCGAAGTAAAGTGGGTATTCAAGTTGAAACACAATGCTTATGGTTCGATAGCAAGACATAAAGAAATATTAGTAGCTCGGGGGTTTCTTCAAAGATAATGACTTGACTACTCTGAAGTATTTTCTCCAAGAGCAAGATGGAGATTGTTCGACTAGTAGTAGCATTGGCATGTAACCAAGGATGGTTGACATTTCATTTAGATGTGAAATCAGCATTTTTGAATGGTCCTTAAGAAGAAGAAGTTTATGTCACACAACCTCTTGGGTTTGTGATTCAGAAGGAAGCGAGTAAAATATATAGGTTTCACAAAGCGCTCTATGGTCTCAAGCAGGCACCTAGGGCATGGAACAAGAAGACTGACTCATACTTAGTCGAATTGGGATTTGTCAAATGCAAATTAGAGTATGGTGTCTATGTTCAGGTTGTAGCACAAGATATAACAATCATATGCTTATATGTTGATGACTTGCTAGTAACTAGAAATAGCTTGAAGAACTTGTCGAAGTTCAAAGAGCTGATGACGAAGGAATTTAAAATGTCGGATCTGGGAAAATTGTCTTATTTCCTTGGCATGAAATTTCAAATAACGAAGCAAGGTATGGTGCTACATCAAAGGAAGTATGTCAAAAAGATACTCAAGAGATTCATATTGGATGATTCTAATCCAGTATCCTCACTTGTCGAACCAAATGTGAATTTGGAGAAGAATGGATAGGAAGACAAAGTTGATGTAACTTTGTTCAAGCAAATATGGGATCTCTTAGGTATTTATCCAACAATCGACTGATATAGGTTTTGTTGTTGGTTTGGTAATCAGATATATGAGTAAACCAAGAGTGTCACGTATGAAGGCTACAAGAAGAATCCTTAGATATTTGAAGGGTTCGATAAACTATGGAATACTATTTCGACGAAATTATGAAGATAAAGAAGAAATAGTTAATTGTTTTTCGATCTGGTTGTGTGGAGATAAGGAAGATCAAAGAAGCGGTAACTGGATATCTCTTTGGTGCCCAATATCACGGTGTTCAAGAAGCAACCTGGTGGCATTATTATCTTATGGTGAATATATAGTGGTCCTATGTTGCTTGTCAAGAAATTTGATTAAATCAAGACTTGAAGAAATGGTTGTCAAAGTGAAGAAATCGCTGGTGTTGCAAATCTACAACAAGTCAGCTATAAATCTGGCGAAGAATCCAGTTCTACATGGAAGAAGTAAACATATCGAGCTAGGTTTCACTTAAGGGAAAAGGAAAATCGATGTGAACTTGAAGTTAGACATTGCTCAAGTGAAGCACAATTGACCGACATCTCTACCAAAGGATTAAAGATTGATGATTACTAAATTTGAGAAAGAAATTAGAAATAGTTCAAATTGACTATTTTAGGATGTTCGACAACTTGGATTATGGGTGTGTTGAAATATTAAATTAGATTTGTTAAAAATATTAGATTAGATTTAATATTTAAATATAATCCAAGTTATGTAGACCAAGCCCATTTAGGATTGTATATAAATAGTCCTAGTCTATATCATTATTTGTACAATTCAATAATATAAATCCTTATTTCCTTTATTTTCTCTTTTCTCTCCTCACTAAAAGTGCCTTACACACTAACAAATAGCACTCGTGTATACTCTGATTGTTTTGATTGTTCAAGAAGATATATGTATCCTTCTTCCTTTCACCTCTGGTTCCAACATTCTTTACACCAACAATCATTCTTCTTTGTGTTATGGAAAGGAAGAGGATATTCTAGAACTCTCGTGATATGCTTGATGTAACAAGAACAACCACGCCATTGATGATGCTAATTCAAGCACGGATTTTCCTAGCTATCAAATAGGAACTTGAGCTTAAAATCCTCACCAAATTTATGACTCAAAGCTACTACCAAGGGAGGAAGAGGCAAAAGCTCGCTCTACTACGGGGTGGCTCCTTAAGGAGGTTCATCACCCCCTTTTTCTCTTTGGATGATGCATGCCTTAGTACTCTTCAAGTATGACATTCTCAGATCTCTCTCCCGGAGGATTTTCCTCAAGATTCCGAGGCCCTTTGGCACGAACCTCCCTCAATGATCACAGGTTGAAAGAAAACCTTTTGTTGAGGGTGATGATGCTTGAGGACGAGATAAGGGAGAAACTTCAGAAATATACTGACCTTTACAATGAAGGTCAGAGATTGCTAAAGGCCCTAGAGGAGGAGAAAGAGGCATGTGAGAAAAAATTGGAGGAGGTCAAGGCCAAAGCTGCAAAGATTTCTTCCAAAGAGAAGTCATCGATAACTTTTTCGATTGGGTGATCACAATGAGCTCTCCATTCTTAAGGAAGATCACTTTGATTTTACTCTTGTTGAATGATTTCCTTTTTGTGTTCCGATTGATCAACTTTTTTATCTCTGGCAATTTCTTCCATAAGTACGTCTAAATTATCATCATCATCATCATTGTCATCGTAAACAACTATACTATCCTTAGAGGGGTTAGATTCATCAAAGATACACATTGATTCTTCAATAGTTAAAGTTCTTTATTATAAATTATATAAGTCTTACTAGAGAGTAACCAATAAAGACACTTTTATCGGTTCTCATCAAACTTATCGAGATTGTCTTTGTTATTGTTGAGGATAGAGAAATTACATCCAAAAACATGAGAGTGAGAAATGTTTGGCTTTCTTCCCTTGAAGAGTTCATATGGAGTCGTTTTCAAGATTTTCCTAAGGATAACCCGATTTCTTACCTAACAAGTGGTGCTTACCGCGTCTGTCCAAAAATACTTTGGTAGATTCAAGTCGCTTAGCATGGTTCTTGAAAGTTCAATTAGGGATTGATATTTCCTTTAAAACACTCCATTTTGTTTAGGATTCCTTAGTGCGGAAAAATTATTAAAGATGTTCTTTTCCTCAACAACAAAAAAATCTTCAAATGATGCATTTGGAATTATACCACGGTCACTTCTAAATGATGCATTTTTCAAGGATTTTTCATTTTGTACTTGCTTTGTGTACTTCTTGAATGCCTTTAAAGTGTCATTTTCTTCACTAAAATATTGTCAAAGAAAATCTAGAAAAATCATCGACAATAACTAAGGCATATATATTATCTCCAAAGCTTCTTGTTCTTAATGGACCAAACAAGTCTACGTCCAACAATTGAAGTGACCTTATAGTTGTTACCACATTCTTCGGTTTGAAAGTTGATTTAGTTTTTCCCCTTTGACATGCATCACATAATTTATTTGTGGAATTCTTAACCCACCTCATAACTTTCTCACGCACGTGAATTTCCAAAATGCCCCAAACCGAAATATACTCCGGTTTGCACCTATATCATGAAAATCACGTTGAAAAGGTTGGATGTAAACAAAGATATATGTAATTTTTAAATAAAGCGTGTATGTGAAACCAAATTTGAAATAAATTCTTAATATTATATTATTTACTTTGGAACCAAAAATATATTTCGATTGTCACCCAAATATTTTAAATATGATAAATATAATATGCAATATATATATCTGTTCCACTCAAATATGGTGAGAGGTAACAATAATCTTGGATTTCTCCCGATAATGGTGACATAATCACCAAGAGCATCAGCTTTGCCACCCACCTTGATCCTTTCTTGAAGAAATTTCTCAAAGGAAGCAATGTTCATGATCCTGTCTTCCACTGACTTAGTACAGTCAATGGTGAATGTTGCCTCATTCTTCTTTTCCCTTGGCTACAACTAGGATTCATTTTTTCTTTCCAAAATAAATATTGCTAATGGAGATAAGAGCAGCTAAAGATTATTTAAGGTTTGTATCTAGAATTTATAGAAAAATGAAGAAATCTTGAGTGGTTAGAAAAGTGAAAAAAAAATCTATTTTAGTTTATGAGAATTGTGTAGTATGATTTGATTAAATAGAAATTATGTATTACTATAAATAGAATATGCTATTTTTATTAGAATCATAAGTCACTAAAGGGCCATTTATTATTTAAATCAAGTAAATAAAATGTGATTTAATTTAAATAGAAATAAAAAATAAAACTAAAATTTGTTTAAAAATAAAATGAACAAACTTTTTTATGCCAATAATCGTGGGTTTTTAAAAAATACTTATATTCACTTTTTAAAAAAAAAATGGAAAAATTCTTGAGTTGTTAGAAAAAACTGAGTGAAATATATATATATATATATATATAGTTTACTCATTATTTGATTTCTTTTTTTAAATAATTTTTTAATATAATTTTGCATTCTATTTAAAAATTTACCAATTTTAAAACATACTTTAGTG
This sequence comes from Vicia sativa, assembly GCA_021764765.1. NCBI lineage: Eukaryota > Viridiplantae > Streptophyta > Magnoliopsida > Fabales > Fabaceae > Vicia > Vicia sativa. The sequence continues at coordinate 241,405,225 of CM038793.1, forward strand.
AATAAAATATTATTTTATTTAAATTTAAAAAGTAAAATTTACTTAAAATTGAGAGTAACAGTTTTTTGTTAAATAACATTTGTTACAAAGAAAAGTTAACAACTAATTATTTTAAAAATATTATTATAAGTTATATGGTTTATCAATAATTTTGTAATTAAGAATGATAATTCTTAAAGAAATATTTAATCACATAATTGTTATCAATATTATAAAAATATGATTAAGTTTATAGAAAATAAAAATAAAAGCGAAATTTGTCTAAAAATAAAAATAAACTAATTTTTTTTTGTTAGGAATCGTGATTTTTCTATGAAATATTTAGAATCACTCTTCTTTTATAAAATAAGTTTTGGTCCCTCTAAATTTTTCAAATTTGTTTAGTCCTCTAAAGCCATTCATTCAAAATAAATATATATATATATATATATATATATATATATATATATATATATATATATATATATATATATATATATATATATATATATATATACACATATATTGTAGCGTTAGTGATTTTAATGTTAGAGACTAATTCTTGATTTAAATATATTGAATGGACTAATTCTTTAAAGAAAATATTTGAGGTATTAAAAACGAAATTTAGAAATTTTAGAGAGACCAAAAATTTATTTAACCCTTCGGATTATCATAAATAACATATTTTAAATATGTATATCTAAAAACCCTCTTAAAATAAAATATTTGATTAAACTCGAATATGTATATCGAATTTCAGAGGATATTATGGAAATTTTGCTAGGAGCCTCTAAAAAGGTACAAGGGTGGATAAAGAAACCCCTTTATATTTTAGTTTGCTATCTATTTTGAATTGTTAGATGAGTAATTATTATTGTTTATACATGAATCTATTTTATTGTTATATTTTATGACAAATATAACATATTCAGTGAGAAATAGTAATCTTATGAGTGAGTGGAAGAGATAATAATCATTTGGTTAAAATAAAAGATTGAGATTTAATAACAGATGAATTATTAATCATATATATACACATACAAACGTAAAACTTCTTCAAAACTAAATGCAACAAAATTAAATTCTTAATATTGTAAGAATAAATGAAAATTTAAGCCATTTATCATACAATAACGCGTTCAACCAACACGCAAACATATTGGTTTCTTAATTCATGATGCATCGGAGCTTTGACTATTTGACACTCTTTAGGAAAATGATACACTGAAAAAAAAATTATCATCAAAACAAAAATTATCCTATAAAAAGACAAAAACACTTGTAAAAACATAACTAAAGTTTATATATATGGACAAAATGGACAAAATCATACATTTGCTGGACTGAGACAAAACACCTCTTTCAACAAAAGAAGCTGCACATTTCACGTATATTATGGACATGAATACAGAAACATTTAGTTTATCATCACCACAAAGAATAAAAAATGGCATATGTTGCAATCTAGCTTCATTAGCATCCTGCAGCTTTTAAGAATTTATCGTAGGGGCTCGAAGGTGGAAGTCTCAAAGAATGTTGCTGTCTAGTGTCGTGTGTAAGAAAGCGGATTTGATCCTGTGTTAATTGTGCCTGAGTCACCAACTTCAAATCATCTTTTGAATATTCTAGTGCCTGCACAATGACACAGTACTCACGAATAATTATCATTTCTAGAAAACAAAACATTATGATGCAGCAGTGACAAATAATTATCATTCCCAGACAACTGTTAATTCCATCTTTTCTGCACTTTGTGATGCAGGGTTCACATCAATATGAGACAAATTTTATAGTAGGTTGTGAACCCTTATATTGCAGATACTCATAGCATCGGTTCAAAAGCAGGAGTTTCTGATAAATGAGCAGATGCTGCCTTCTAATTTAGAGATTAGTTTTATTATTTTTAATAACTTAATTTTGGTCAATAACTAATTTGACCCTGCATAGCAATCCATCACAGTCAACGATACTTTAAACATGCATACCATTATAACCAATTGAACTCCAAATAGATCCTGAAGAAAAATTCTAATATAACATACACTTCTCTTATACTGAAAAACTAAAATATTGCAAGAAAATGCTAACCGTAACAGGTTGACGAGAAACTTCTACTTCATTTTCACTTGAAAGAACTATGGCTTTGGTCTCTTGTCGATGCTTAAAACTCTGAATGGCTGACATCTTCTCTTGTTTCCTGTTACAAGAGCCTCACATTGGTTTTCATTTCGTCATAAGGTAACGGAGTTGAGGAAGTGGATACGCTTGCAACTTTCCGAGCAGTTTCAAAACCTATCCATATGATAATCCCCATATATCAAAAGAGAAGAAAGATATTCTCCAGCATAAGCATAAACTTTGATTCAAAATGCCAATCAGCTATATTTTAGATTAAAAGAAAAGCATATCATATTTACCGATTCCAAGAGTTGATTAACACCAAGAACATCAGGGAAGTGGGTTGAAAGTGATGTTCTGCGATCTGATTGGCTTCCACTTAGCTCAGGCCCCGGTCTCGTCATCCATCGAATCATCTGGAGCCATTATCTGAAAAAACAATCACAGCATGTCACGAGTTTTTCAGCTAAACTAAATTGAGATGTAATTTTAGATAATTTTACCTCATCAAAATCTAGGAACTCAATCTGTGCAAGTGGAGAACCTGGTCTTGGTGTCTCCATAAACAATGGAGGTCCCGAAGGATAAGCATCATCAGGGGAAAAACCAAGTAGAAGTTGATTTTTTATGCTGGACAACTCATCCTGGAAAATATCGAAAAAAAGTCATGTTATTTTCACATATGCACGACCAACATATTCCTCTCCAAGCCCCTACTCCACTGCAAGTATTATTTTACATAAGAAATGTTAAATTTTAAATAGTTTCCAGAACAAATATGTTCGCGCACGCGACACTGGAACATATACACAGAACGAACGCATAACTAAATATTGGAACCAAAGGTAACTAGTTAACTTCTTATATTATCAATATTAAACACTTATCAGACAATCATTTGTTTTGTTATAAACTTCCACATCCTTGCTACTGAGTTACTAGTCACTGGTATATTATCATTGGATTTGAGCTAACAAAAAAAAGTATACTGCTTCCTGGTTACTACCCTCCTACATTTATCTTCTCCTTCTTGCTGCTACTATCACTACCCTTTTACTCACTTGAGCATACTCCCAACAATTTTCTTTACTTCTTTTTTTATATTGCACGTGGAGGAGTTTTATGTGGGTTTATAATAGAAATAATAACAAAGCCACGTTTCTTTAGAAAATCATCTCTTTTTCACTTTTTAGAAAATCATCTTATCCGCCAATCAAATTTATATTACCTCTGGCAATTTGAAAATTTACTCATAAAGTATGATATTATAGTCTCTTTCAACTGCATGTCATCCAATTGTACGGTTGAGAGTGATTTCATAGCAGCAACTTCATCTTCCCCAGATCCATAAATTATCTTGTCTGATTTTATAGAAACAGCCCGTAGCAGAGTATCATCCACCAGTTCAAGAAACGGATCTACCTGTGGGTTCATGATTTTAATTAGTCATAAGCATAATTAGAACAGGAAAACAATAATGCCTCAAAACTTTAAACTGAAGCTGAAAAACAGGGACGTGGAATGGGGATCAATTCAAGAGGTTAAGAGTGGAAGCTCACTGGTGCCTCTGTGAGGGATGCTTTGACTTTTAGAATCAGATCAGGGAAATTGCCTTCCCTGGCAGAGAATATAAGCATGTATGAAGATAAGGTTAAAAGGGACCTCCTGCGAGATGGTGGTAAGCCTCCTTTAACAGCCATGTAAAGAAACATGTCAGAAACTATTTGCCATAAAAATATAGTCCTCGGTTAAGTTTTAGCTATTGGACATTTCAAAATTTGTAATTCCATTTTTGCCACCACTTAATGAAGAACATTCCTTTATTTGGTATGCAAAATGTCAGGAAATGATGATTCCATAGAGATAGAAACTCTATGTCATTCCATACTCTGAGTAAAAGGTCACATGTATATTACGTACCTTCTTGGTCCAAAGATATGCTCCTGAGGGAAAATGCCAGTTGAAAGCATCTTACCAAAGCCATGTAACTGGATGTCTGTGGAAAGCAATAATCATCATCGTGAGCTTAGACAAATTAATCATGTGACACCACTTGGTTCTAAATGCTATTCAGATTAAATTTTTTAGGACAAAAATGTGATATACATTATTGTTTCTTAGTTTTCAAAATGATGAAAACTCATGTCTGAATGTTTACTGCTGCGACTAAATGATGGCAACGATATCAAGCCTAGTAGAAATACTCTTTTATATAAGTTGCTCTTATAATTTATTGCACTTTCATAACCCATGATAGTAAAAGCTACTCAGAAAATTCTATATTGATCGTTAATAATATAGATGATTATAATTGAGCAACAATTAGACAAAATGAGTTGATTTTGGTACTTTACTGATTATAAATCTTTGAAAGCAATCAAGACACTTGGTCTTAACCAACCTCACCTTAGTAAGAGTAAATAATAAAGCAATGCTATAAGTGCGCCATTGCCTCATAATTTGCAGGGCCATTTTCAGCAGATGTTGCCTGAACCCAGATTGAAGAAAGCAAGAGACTCACTTGGTGACCACTCAACCTAAGAGATCTTAGATCCTGAAAATTTCAGAGACAACATTTGGTTAGGAGCTTCTATAGCAAAGATGAATCATACAAGCTAACGAATTACTGAACGCCCATCAACATAATTGTTCAACAAGAATCAGTAAGACTAAACTGTGACGAATAGGAACAAAATACCCTCAATCCATCTAACAAAAAAAGTACAGTTAAATGCAAATTGTAGATGATTAAAAATTATCACATCTTTTCCATCAGTTAGAGCATGAGTAAAAAAATTCTTCCCGCTCACACCTGCTATTACCTTTTCTTCTACCAGTTTCCCATTCAAGTGCTTTGCTCCAGAAAAACTTTCATGCTGAATGGAGAGGCTGTCACTCTACCTTCTTAGCAATCTTTTTTTGGTCTAACCAAGGAGTAAACACGGATGGCATTAGCACTATAGAGAAGATACTGTGTGCTCCGATTTGTGTTTCGCGGTCAGGATGAGCCATGGTCAGGAGCAATTGATGAAACAATGCATCAGGGAAAGCCTGAAAATTTTCAAAAGTAACCCAGAAAATTAGACTGTTAAATACAGTCGAGCATTCAGAAACTTCATTCTCAGTCTAAGTAAGATTACTTGCCTTCATGTGATACGACACATTAGGGACGGAAGTGATTAACTTTGCAGTTTGATGGACAGCAGAGACTGTTGTTCTGGCTAGGATAGTAGAACTAGAAATATTCTCTAGCACCACGGCCATCAAATCAAGAATGGGTCCTGCATCTCCAACCTGATACAGTAAAAGCAGTGTGACAAGACTGATGCAACCTACCAGATCCTTATACTTCTATAGGAATTTAGTTGTTTATATATAAATCAAGCCAATTTTGATTCAAAAAGAGAACAGTGTAGAAATTTAGTCGCTAAAATTAAGAGATGTCATTTAAACATTCTTTTAGAGATGGCCAACTAAAGACACACAACACAACTCCCTAAAGAAAACTCTTCAGTAGAAAACAGATAACAAATTGAATCTATAGACATATAGAAATGAAGAAACTTTTCTCAGCGAACACCCATAACGATGGCATGTGCCATATAGTATAAGAGATTGAAAGACATCAAAAAATTGATACATAATGTTAACATATTATTTATATATATACCTTGTTTGAAAGTTGTAGTATGCACATTTCAATGGCAGATTGAAATTTAGTATTAAACTTATATGCATCATTTTCAGTATTGGATGCTTCAGCTGAATTTTGTAGGCATTTCCTTAAATGTTTAATGAGATCAGATATGGCACCAATGATTGCAACTGAGGCTTGAGGCTTCACATTTTGTGCAACCTGTGTGGTGGTGTTAATAATATCAATCTGAAGGATAGGTTGCTTGGCAACATCCTTATGATCCAAGTGCTTGACCAAAATGGACAACAGAAGATGGGAGTTATTTCCTGGTGTTCAAAACTGATGATCAGTTATTGAGAAAATTTGGGAGAATTTTATAGCAAAAGAAAATAATAAGACGGGATGCAACAGGAATACCCGATTCAGCTAAAAGGGATTGCAAATACATCAAAACACAATAAGCAACCCCCTTTTCCGAAGACCATTGGTTCTCTGAATCAAAATGATGAAAAAGAGGTTCCAGGACACGCCGCACGGTAGTAGCTTCCTTTGCCAATTTAGCTATATTGTACAAGCAAACCATTGACCAATAAGCAGGATTCTTTGCAGTATCCCTGTGAAATTAGTGAACACAGGCTGTTGGGATCATGAAGGTTGGATTCATACATAATAAAGGGGGTGGAGAGAATACATACAACTTGGACTCTATCTCAAATCCTGTTGTGACATTCAAGGTGGATGATATACAGTCTTCTTCTTTAAGAAATCCCTGAACCATCTGGTTCTGAGATTGTGAATTCAGTTTCTCTACCCTGGAGAGGTTGGATTTAGATTGAAGATCCATACAATTCTCCAAAATTGCTGATATAATCTATTTTAAAATCCACCAAACAAATAAGAAAAGAACACAAAAATTAGATTGACAAGAAAACGTTTTAGCTTCAAGTGTAAACTAAAATCAAAATTCAAGGCCCAAACTGCGGTTCAATATTTGGAATAAATACATAGAAACAAGCTTCAAGGTTTGATGCAACCCTTTGCTTGGTGTCACTGCCGGTATCAGCCAAAAGACTGAAGGAATAAAAAATAGGAATACAATACTCACTTTGTCAAAATCCATGGAAAGATGTGATTGCTCACCCATGAACTTTACCTGGTCAAAAAAACAAAGGAGAAAATCAAAAGGTGTCAAGGGAAGGTACAAGTAATCTCAAAAGGCAACTGCTATAAAGTACTGTGGTAGGAACTAGGAAACTGCTAATGAGTTAAAACGATTTAATTGTATCACTACCAGTGTAAAACTTATGAATTATTAATAAAAAATAACTAAAACTGCTAATGATGATCTTTCTCGTTCATTTATTTAATATTTTGTGCAGATGGAACCTTTTCATAAAAATAATCAAGATGTGTTTATTCCCGTTTGTTTTGATCAATAGAGAAAGAGCATCAAATTCAGTAAGAAAGAAGTAACAAGTTAACAAGGAAAGGAGCATTACCATAGAAGATAGAGCTTGTAGTCCTGCTGAGCGTAGACGCAGAACTCGGTCATCATCTCCCACTTCTTGGGCCAACTGACATAATTTAGGGATAAAACCTTCTAAGTTGAACATGTATGTACCATCTGTCTATTTTTTAAATTGTGACAAAATTAGAAACCATAAAGATCTATAAATTGCAATATATCAAGTAGCAGGACCTATACTATAGACTATAACGTTAAACTGAAATCACCGAGTCTAATACCAATATGGTGCTAACCATTCATAAACAGTGCTATAAGTTTTTAAAACTCAAATCAAAAAGACTGAATGACTACATACCTGGAAATTAATAAAATCTACAAGAGTATTGCAACCTAAGATCTGCACTTCATCTGCTCGAGTTTGCTCAAAAAGAGTCCGGATGATCCCTAATAAACTACTGGCAAATAGTGGTCTGCAGATTCAGATGCATTTATTTTGGATATCAGTTCTCAGTCAATGAAATGTAGCATCTAACAACTGCAAACCAAATTAAACAAAACTGTTTTGCATAACGCACATGTCACTGCGTATAGGAGAACCATTATAAAAACAAGCATAAAGGAGAGCTAATTGATAATGCTTGAGTCGGGCTTGGAATACAAACATTATACTGAAAATAAGTTCTATACATCTATACAAAATCGTGTTAGACAAAGGGTTTCTCATTGTTTTATAGTGAGGTTACTCATCCAGAGTAAATCTATCATATCATTATTTAGACATAGTCTGATACACCCAACATAAATGTGTAAGAATTCTTCTACTGGCAGTAATGAGAAGTTATTATGGCAGTAATATTGTTTAATTTTAAGAATAAATAGGAAATGATAGAGAGGCTGATTATGGAATAGTTATTGAGTGGCTTTGGGCAGGAGAGACCAAGCTCACGGATTCTTGGAATGGATAGACCAAGACTCTTGAATTTCTTGGATATGAACTGATTTATATATATTCTATGACTGTCTCTCTAAACTTTTCTGATGTGCTGGTGTGTTAAATTTGTATTATAAATATAAACTGCTGTTCTACACAAATTCTGCAGAGGATGGTTCTATCATTTCTGTTTTCTTTTCTTTAATTCATTCACTATATCTACCAGTTTCTATCACAATGCTACCAGGAGGTCCTGGACATAAAACTCGTAATAGCTCATAAATTTCAAAAAGGCTTCAGCAATGTAATACTCTTATGATTACGACATTTGAATCTTAATATTTGGAAGATAAGTCCTGCCCTCAGAATCACTTTGTGTTTCAACAAACTCAATTGGGATTAAACAGCAAATCAGGTCAAGGAACATATCTGCACTTAACTTATAAGGCAAAAAACTTACATCTGCTCCTTACATGATGACAGCAATTTTCTGTATATGCACAAGATGACTTTCACTGAACCAAAGCTTTCATTACGCAAATCCTTGTAACATCTTTGCTCCAAGTTCTCTGCAATCTGCCGATGTAAAACACGACATAAACTCAGCACATGTAAGAGATTGAATTCAATACTAAAAGTGAAAAGAAAAAGAAAAAACAGAGTAAAAATTGATCCGATGGTGCTTGTTTAAATTTAATACTTGCCACAATTAGGTGGAAAAAAAACTGAAAACATTCAGCAAATGAGAATTCACAAAATAAACTCATTGCAATTCTTTTGTTATTTATAGTTTTATTGGTTAAGTGACGAGAAACAAATACCTTGGGAATTCTCAATGGATTCCTAGAAGCATACTCGCATAGTTTTGCGATTTTCCTATCATTGAGTTCAGCAACCTGCAAAACACAGTGTTGATGAGGTGAATGATAAAAGATGTTTGCTTATCCATTGAGCTGGAAAAGATAGTTGACCTGATTCCGTGGTAAGATTTCAGCAATGAGCTTCTTGTAGCGTTTGACGGGCTGTCTGGATCTTGCTCGCAAAGAAGGACAAAAAACACAGAGGCTACCACAGGCGGGGATAACCCGCCTGGACATAACCCCCATTTGGTTACAAATTCACAGACCCTCACCTGCAACAATTAACATGACAGTAACAGGAACTCAAATTCCACACAAATTTACAATCAGCTCACACAGGGTTTAATCAATTGAAACGTACCAATTGGAATTTGAGAAATAGAAATTGCACCTCTTGGCATAATCAAGAGTGTTGGATCGCGATCTAGACTATAGTCGAAACCAAAAATTGAAGAATTATGCACGATAAAGAGAAAATCAAAAATTGAAGAAACCGTGGGTAATGGAAAATGGCGATGGGGTCAGAGTCAGAGGCCGCAACTCTCCCCCGGCCATCGACGTTGATATGAATATGTTGAAAAGTAACCTTTTTCTTTTCACCAACCAAATATTAACTCTCATTTTCTCAAATACTATAAATTACTACTATCATTATTCATTTATCTATGCATAATATTACTACAATTTTATTTACGTATGAAATTAAAATACTCTTCTGTCAGCATAAAATATTTTACACATAAGTGCATCATAATTAGACTTATTTTTTTTACGTCATATTAACAATTATGATTTCTGTAATAATATAAAGCTGTTTTAGACGTCGGTGTATTTTCATTAAATTATTTTAATATATTTTAATTTTAATTATTAAAATCATAAATTTAAATGGTCGTGATTAGTTATTTTACGTACACTATCAATTAAACTTTCAATAGAGAATGTCAAACTATGAATACTAGTATTAATTAAACATTAATAAAATGACAGGCATTAACGTGCCCATTTATTTGTTCTTAACGTGTTCATTTATTCGTTTTCTCTTATATATTTTTCTTTTTTAGTGACAGCGGTATAGATACAAATATGTATAGTTGTTTAGCAATGGCTGATATTTCTAGGAGAGTCTATAAAGTAGGTTCTCGTCTGCTACTAGCCAACTTTATTGTGGTCCAACTTCTAATTATTTTTTTAAGAAATCAAAATCTCTTATTATTGAGACAAATTTATTACTTATATTTATATTGTATATTATTGATTGAAAAACTATACTTGAAGTGTCTAACTCGAAATTACATGGTGTAATTGATTATAATTGGGAGAAAATTACTTATGTTTGTGTTTATATGATTGTTTCTATTAAACTGGATACACAAATGATTAAGTACGTACTACTTCGTCCTATATTGTAAATAAATTTTAGTTTTTTGTTTCATTGAATAATTAATGTATCTGGTCTATATGTAGATCAGATATATTAATTATTCAATAAATTTAAAACGTAAAATTTGCTTATAATATAGAACGGAGGGAGTATTGTTTAAAATAAATTTATGGTTGTCATGATGACAACCCTAACCTCAATCCTACCTATGTGTTGGCGTCTTGAAACCCTAGTCTCATTTATCTATGCATAATATTACTACAATTTTATTTATTTGCTTTATTAATAATAATGTTTAAAATATACCGCATATATGAGAGAGATTTTTTCCTGCCAACAAGCCTCATTTTTTGATATTTCGAAAATATCATAGTTTATATACTCAAAATTTTAACTTTTTGAAAAAAAGAATTTATTGTTGAGAAAGTTGTGACAAAAAGTCAATTTCCGGTACCCAAATCAAATTTATGGTACTCTTTTTTGGCGCATATCGAAAATTCTTTGTATTTTACAAATTTTCCGATATCTATTTATCGAATATTTCCAAATTTACGGTGCAATTTATCGGAAATTAAAAAAATCCGGTATATTTTAAAAAAATTATTACACGTAACGGAAATATCTCAAATTTTCAATATAAAAGCAATACCGGAAATTCCATATTTCCGGTAGATTTTATACAATTATAAATTTATACGTTTAAAAAGCAATAAAAATTAAGTCTCAATATTATCGAAAATTTGAAATTTTCGGTACATAAAAAATATAGAAAATTTAAAATTCCCGATTAATTTCGGATTTTTAGAATTTTCGGTATGAAACATCTGACACGATAAAAATGGTAAATCTCACAGAATTTCCATTATTCCCTATAAAATTTCCGATGATGCACCGAAAATCAATAAATATCCATATATGATAAAATTAATATATATGGTAAAAAAACACCGTATTTTAGGATGACGGGTATAACTGTGGGGGTAACAAGAATAAATCTCCATATATGAACATAAATGACTTTAATCATTTTTTTTGCTTGAAAACATTCTTTAAAAATGAACCACTGATATAGAAATTCGGGTAATTTTCGAATTCGATTCTTAGTAGAAATAGAATTTAGTTAATGAATCGACATTTTAAATTACGAAATCAGATTAATCAATTTAATATATAGATCAAAATTGATTAACTAAATCCAAAAAAAAAAAAAAACAAATCAAATGTTACATGTTCAAAGAAACCCATGTCAATTGAAAATTATTTCTAAATATATATACTACATAGTAAAGATAATAGTGATAATGTATGTTTATTGCATTGAATAGTTATTTTATTTCAAAATATACGGTAAAATAGTCTATTAAATGATAAAATAACTCTTAATAATTATTTTTTTATTTTAAAATTGTTGAACTATTAATTTATTTGAAAAGATAAAATATGTTGTATATTTATAAGTAGAAAATAAGAAAATTGATAGATTGTAATTTATTGTTGATGGTTGATGATTAATAAATTAATTGAAATATTTGATAAAATTAACAGTTTTACTAATTAATAAATATAAAATGACAAAATTATTTGATATTTTTTGCATTTAATATATTTTTATTTTAAATTAAAATAAATTATAAAAATTAAATTAAATTTTACTTAAAAATAATAAAATTAAAATAAAAAATAAAAATTATAGGTAAACCATTATTTGAAATAGCATAAGAAAGATAAATTATATGCTGGTAAAATAAATTATAAATTCATAATAAAAAGGTTTTTTACTGAATTTATAAACTATAAATTATACATTAAAAATATATTGTATCTAATTTAATTTAATATTTTTAAAATATTAAAGTTATAAAAATAATTTTACTATTTATTATAATATGATTCATAATTATTATTTCTTTCATTATTATATATTTTATTTGAATTTTACATTAATATCATTAGTATACATACAAATTAATTGCAGTTTGTTTTCTCATATGTTATTTGTTTTAGTGACAACAGTATAGATACAAATATTGCAGTTGTTTAGCAATGGCTGAAGCTGATATTTCTAGGAGAATCTATAAAGTAGGTTCTTGTCTGCTACTAGCCAACTTTATTCATATAGAAGAGACCGATCCAACTTCTAATTACTTTTTTAAGAAATCAAAATATCTTATTATTGAGACAAATTTATTACTTATATTGTAATTATGTATATTATTGTTTGAAAAACTAATAATTCAAGTGTCTAACTCGTTATTACATGGTGTAATTGATTATAATTGAGAGAAAATTATTTATAAGAAGTAGAAATTTAAAAATATATATCGCAAGTGTAATTGGTTAATATTGAGCTATTTTATCATTTTTAGGAATTGTAACAGCTGAAATCAGTTATAGGTTTATTGTAATTGGTGACATGTCTGATAAATCTGTTTTTCCAGTTAATTTTATGATGTTGTTTATGTCTCAAACACTTTGTAATGTTTGTATAAATGTCTTGGAGGCATCCTTATCAATGTTAATGCAAAATTATATTCTCACTCTAAACACTCTCTCTCTCTCTCTCTCTCTCTCTCTCTCTCTCTCTCTCTCTCTCTCTCTTTAACTCTCCACGCTGAAATCTTCCATTGTTTATCAATCTTGTGATTACATGTTCCAACATTTGACATCAAGAGTCTGGTTCATATCCATCAAACACCTAGTGTGCAATATGACTTATGTATCCAATAAAAGAATCCCTATAAACCTATAAACTCTTGATGCAAAGAATTATAATAAATGGTGCAAGCAAATGAATGTGTTGTTTGGCTATTAAGATGTTCTTTAAGTTATCAAGAATGAGGTGATTCCCCTTTTCCTCACAACGTTCTTCCAAATCTTATGGTTCCACAGAATGAGCGGTCCAACTCCCAAACCTTCCTTATACCAAATTTACCTCTTGGACCCCTTATATAGTCTTCCACTACTGTCCTCACTTATTCTTCCCAAATTACTAATTTTCCCTTATCACCTCTTAATACTAATATTACTCTACTTTACTAATTAAAAATAATTCTAACTAATTATTTAAATTATAAACACCTCTTATTATTCCATCGTTCACCTCTATCCAATCATACACCATACAAATCATCATATTAAACACCATATTCATCTCAACATCATAGATCACCAGAATGACTCATATATTCATGCTAAATTAATTGAATAAATAATTAATCTATAATTTGGGGTGTTACAAAGATCTTCCATCAGGATTTTCCACAATGACCCGACCATTGTCTTGTTGAGATCGACCTTCACTCATCTTAAGGAATCAATCAATAGTTGATAGAGTTTGTGTTTACATGATTGCTTTTATCCAGATTACACAAATGAGCACGTATTGTTTAACACTATTTCGAGCAACAACTCTTGTATTAAAACAATTTACATGAAGATATTAAAACTATAACACAATCGAGCAACACCTCTTGTGTAAATTACAAAGTTATATCAAGATGTATTTGGTCGAAGTTGGGTAACATCTTTTAGTGTTCTTCTTCTTCATCTTCTTGTTGAGCAAGTTCTGAGTAACAATTCCTTGCTTCTTCTAAGATCTACCAAGATATATATGATGATAGTTTATGTAGCATCTTGTAGATTTCTTCTTGTTCATCTTTATTTATTTTCTCTCATTTATGTGCGTTGGTCTTCAACATGTTTAGCATTGTAGCTTTGACATCTTTAGCATCCACGACTTTTCCACTTGATGGCCGAGCACTTTACTTCAAATATTTGATCTTCTTTTGTAGCCTTGAGAGAGAGAGAGAGATTGAGAATAGAAAAGTCATTTCGCATCAACGATTAATTCTCAACGGATAGAATAAGGAATAAGAGTTTAGGCAATATAAAATAATATTTTCCATAGCTGTCACTTTTGTTAGCTTTCCACCTTTTCTAATTGATGTTCTTCTAATAAGCTTGTAAAGAGACCCGTTAAGGATAGAAAGGTAATTGGGAATCCAGCTATTTATTTCCAACAGACATAATGAAAGTGGTTGACAATATAATACGAAAACATTGTCCTTACGCCACCCTAGAGGGTAGAGGTCATAGATCAATTTTTATACCATTTGTACACCATCGCATGTTAACCATTTTGAACTTCTTTGAATCTTCAGAGGCTTTAGATAATTTGAATGTTTTAAGCTTTTTGTAGAAGAATCACTCTTAAGTCTTAGAACCTAAGTCTTGGAGTCTTCAGAACCTGTTCCAATAAAACTTTGTCTTCAGAGTCCTCAGCACTTGGTCATAAGAATTTGTTTTTCTTTAGATCATCATAACTTGTTCAACAGAATCTCGTCTTCATAATCTTCAGAACTTGAAACACATAGAAGCAAAGCTTTAGAAGGCCTTCAAAACTTAACCACAATATCACGATCATAACCTCTTGTACTAACGTTCCTAAGAACCGTTGCATAAGGCAATTACAGAATCTTGACTTCAAATGTAACACATAACCAAATATTTTTCCCCAATAGTGTTTATGTTGAGAACTTGATGATGTCACGTGTCTTAATACTAGAGTTGGAACATTACAGCAGCAACTACACACTAGAGCATAACCATTAGAGTATACAATTGTTATTTATGATACCATATAAAATTGGCTTAATTACGTTTTGGTCCCCTATTTTCCCTAACTCCCAATATCGGTCCCCTAGTTTGTTTTAAATAGTTTTGATCCCCATGCTCATTTTACGCCAAAATGAGTGTACCATTTAATTACAATTTTGGTCTCCTATTTTTTATTTTAAACAGTTTTGGTCTCCCTATTTTCTCTAATTCAGTGCTTTCTGACAGAAAAATAGGTATAGTGGACCAAAACTGTTTAAAAATAAAATATGGGGACTGATATCATGAGTTGGGGAAAATAGAGGAACCAAAACTGTAATTAAGCCAATAAAATTATCATCAAAATCTTAAGGCCAAATGTAAAAATACTTATTGTTCTTACACATGGAGAGGCACGAAAGGAATTGCAATACATGAGGCAACATAGAAACAGGGGGACATGAGTCCTTCATACGCATTAGTTTATATTATTTGTATTAAAAGCACTATTATGGTCTGTACTTTATTTTAATTTCACTCTGTACTCCATATTGATTTATTTATATATGTCTTTTTCATATTATTTAATTAAGGTGTGATTTAATTTATATAAAATTGAATGTGATACTATAGTTATAATACGTTGTCATTTAAATCAATATATCTTTATAACAAAGTAAAAAATTATTGTCCGGTGAGATTACGAAGATGTGTCTCTGAATTCTGTCTAGTGTGAATACGGAGACGCATCTCGGAATCAATTTATATTAATATGAGTGTGTTTCGGTGAGAAATGCATTGAGTGCATCTTCGGAATAAATTTTGAAAAAAAAACATGAGATAAGACTCAAGTGAGACGTATTTTGAATAGAGTCGAGTTATGTTCGAAAATACATTTCCATAATCAAAGTGGAGTTTAAGAATTTTCCGAGTGTGTTTTTACCATTTAGAGTGTGGTAAATAATTTCTTTAACTTTTTTGACTTAATATCATTTTATCCCAAAGAGGTCGCCCAAGGGTAAGGTGGGCTCTCGCTTGAGCCTCAAAAATATTTATTTCTTAAAGAGATTTAGGCCTCACAAAATAAAATAAAGAATTGTTTTCTAAATGAAAATTATGTATAGATGTATGTTTAGCTTAGTTGGTAAGAAAATAATATTTTAATTAAAAGGTCTTGAGTTCAAATCTGATAGGATAACAAAATAACTTTTTCCGCCTTAGGCCTCACATTACGTTGGGTCGGCTCTGAAACCCAGTCATATATGCGATTTTGGTTTATTCCTTGTATTTTTTCTTCGTAAAAACGATATTATCGTTTGAAGATTTTGTCATTTTAAACTCTGCAAAAAAAAAAATCTTGTAAAATCAACCTTATCACTTAAATATTTTGTCATTTTAAATTTTGTAAACTTAAAGATTTTGTCATTTTAAACCATCTAAAATCTGACTGAGCAAGATTGATTTTACAAAAATAAAAAATTATAGAGTTTAAAATGACATAATATTCAAGTGACAAAGTTGTTTTTTTTAAAAAAATTATAAAGTTTAAAACAACGAAATTTAATGTTGATTTTAAAAATTAAAAAAATTGAACAACAAATTTCACACATTTAAATAATTGATAGTACATGTGAGTAAAATTTGCCACTGCCAGGTTGCTTTAGAATTGAATTAAATGTTTCTTATTCGTGTAATAAATAATAATGATACCATCGTAGCTCTAATATACAGCGCTGTCAATAAAACTGAAATACATGAAATTATTTTATTTTGTAGGAGTACTTTGTCCAGCTGTTTAGGATGATATCAAATATCAATGGCGTAATGGTGTGAGAAACAAAGCTGCAAAAAGAGAAGCGATAATTATGGGTTGATTGGAAGAATTTGGCGATTTTATCAATGAAATAGTTAATTGCAATGGAAGCAAAGTTGTTTCTTCCTTCACTTTTAAAGAAAATAAATAAATTTGAGAATTTTCAATTGCACCTGAACTAAAAAATATTCTATAAATTTCGAAAATATTTTTGAAAAATCAAAAATATACTTTAGTTCGTACTCTATACATTTATAATTTATTATTTTGAGATTCATTATTTAAAATAAAAATGAAATCGAAAATAAACTTCTGATACAAACTGAAAATGCAATTTCGATTTTTGATAACATGTTTTTATAAATGCAATTTTATGCTACTTGGTACTAGAAGGTGGAGAGGTGTATTTTCAATTTTTATAAATGCAATTTAAAAATAGTGCACACTAAAAATATATTTTTGGTTTTAGAAATATTTTAAAATTTCACGTTTGCCTAAAAAAACATGGGATAGATTAAAGGTGAATTTCTTAATTCATCCCATAAGGCGGAGCGCACCCTATGAAAATCCCAAAATGCTTTTCAGAAAACCAGTGGAACCGGAAATATACTTCCGATATGCACTATATTTTTAAATATTTGGGTGGAAACCATAAATATATTTTTGGTTCCTTATTAAATAAGGAAGTCATTAATTTTTGTTAATTTTGTAAATATATTATAACATGATTTGATAATGGAATATCTAAACTACAATTATTTAATCAACAAAACATCTAAACTACAAATTAAGTGTTTTTCAATTTATAAGGTGAAAATCAAAAATATATTTCCGGTTTCATATTAAATAAAGAAGTCTTTAATTTTTTTTGTTAATTTTATAAATATATTATAAGATGTTCCAATATTACCTTTTTAAAGTCACAATCAAAATCTTTTTTAAATATCATAAATTAATCATTATGATTTGAAGATGAAATATCTAGATTTAATGATGATTTGATAATGAAATATCTAAACTACAATTATTTAATCAAAAAAAAATTACGTGTTTTTCAATTTATCACCATTAATAAAAAACTTAAATTCACTACATTGAGTATAACATTCATCGAATATAAAATAAAAAAATTAATTGTACATTGAAATTATAAAACGATGACTTATATTTGGGACATGTAATAAAACGTAGAAAGAGTAATGTAATATTAAAATTTATTCTAAATTTGGTTTCACATACCGTAAATATATTTTCAGTTTCAAATTTGGTCTCACATATACAGCTTTGTTGTAATATATTGAAATATTACATAGAATTTAAAATTAA
This sequence comes from Vicia sativa, assembly GCA_021764765.1. Lineage (NCBI taxonomy): Eukaryota > Viridiplantae > Streptophyta > Magnoliopsida > Fabales > Fabaceae > Vicia > Vicia sativa. The sequence continues at coordinate 241,423,337 of CM038793.1, forward strand.
AAATATACTTCCGGTTCACACCAAATCCTTTTCAACTTGAATTTCATTAAATAAGATTCTTACCGGAAATTTATTTCCGGTTTCCCGGAAGCAAAATTGGAATTTCACAATGATGGCTAAGAAGTACCGGTTAAGAAATCCAGTTAAAAAATTGCCATAAATTTAAGTAACTAAATTCCCCATCAACCTAATCAAACATAGTAACGAGATGATCATCAATATGAATTTAAGCTCAAATTTAATCTTTACCAAGCAAACAAATCATGGTTGGCTCTTTATTTTCTTCTTTTTCCAATCACACCCACACTTCATGTCATTTCCACTCATCTTTATCTATTCTTGGCCATTGTCACATGTGAGTATAATCGCAATGGTGGTTGACCAAATAAAAAAGCTACTAAAACATTTTAATCTGTTGGGAAATTCTTCTATGTACATAACATGTCAACAGATAGAAACAACCAATAAAAAAACCTGACATCTCATTTAACAAAAAAACTAGGGGGAAAAGTGAAGGAACTGTCTTCATTTTTTCTCTCCATATGCACATTCAATTCCGTATGGTTTAACCACGCATGTTTAGAAACAACTTTTGCATTCAAAACTCAGGATCAGTGTTAAGAAACAATTGTTTATGTTCCACATTGGTTCACTGCATAGCATTGAAGAAAATATGATAACAGCAGCTAAAATTAGATTTGAAGCATTAGAGAAAACATTCCTCCAAATTGGGATTTGAAGCATTAGAGAAAGCATTCCCTCCAAAATTAGGATTTGAATCACTATAGAGAGCATGTGCCGCTATGGCTACACCCCAAATTTGTAAGAACATCTGCATACATATTCTCTTCTGGATAGAAATGACACGCCTTAATCATTCAATCTAACTCGAGAAGATGAAGTGTTTGGACCAGTTCCATCCAAAGCAGTTACAGCACTAAAGACTCTTATAAACTGCTCCAAAATCCAAACATAACTCCACAACCTTTAAATCTTTACTATTAGCTAGCTAGAGTCCTTCAAAACTCCTCCCATAACTTGTCTATAAACACATGACAATGACAAGTTGACAACTGCCAATACATTTAGAAAACCCCTCAAGCCAATTCCCATCTTATCCAGGAATAACTCCATGTCACACCCTTCAACCATCCCTCTTCTATTAGCTCCATAGCATTAAATTTGACCCAACCAAAAACGAGGTTTCCACTTAATAATCATAACTCCTTAGCATTATTTCCATTAGCATACCAAGTTGCAGAAGACCATGAAACTGACTCGCAAGCACATTCCTATACTCAGCCATTGCTCAACACAAATTCCACTTCTCATTCAAATCACAACCAGCAGTATAGTTAATGTTGAGATTAATCCATGCTGTTAAACCACGTCAGAAAAACATATTAAGCAAATAATGCCGAAACAAACATGCATGATGGTTTCCACTTCCTCTACACAAAGGAATATGATGGAACGGAATGATATATAATCAAATTCCTTCATTTGTATCTATAAATAATGGATGAAAAAGAATGGAACATGATGATGAAATCCATTTCATCGTGTTCCATCCAATCCTTCCATTTTTTATCCTCCAATATTTTTGGTGTATGCAATGTAACTAACTAATTTGTTTTGTTTTTAGTTTTGTTCCATCAAATTATAAAAAATACACAAACACTAGAATATAATCTCTCATCCATCATCGACTCTGCTCCATCACGTTCTATTCTGCTCCGCTCTATCTAGTCCATCAATCCAAACACAACCTAAAAAACCAATACCAAATATATTCCTCTCTATTTCTCTTTAATTTTCATCTTCAACAATTCAACACATTTTACAACCACATAACAAAATCCAAATCACATCAAAATTTTGACTAAACATTTCAATTTCTCAAAAAACAAATATACAGTAAACAAATTTTGAATCAGAGGAAGGTAAATTCTCAGCACCGGAAACGCGAACGCCGGCGCGTTGAACGGAACGAAACAAAGGGAAACCATAGTCCGATAATGTAGAGGACGCGATAGCTCTTCAGTAGCGTCGATTTGAACTCCGGTGACGCCGATTTCTCTGAGACGGAGACCTAGTTTCTCGCCAACACGAGAAGCGACTTTGGCGTTCCAGAATCGGTGTGATCTTGGGAAGCGATTGAGGAGGGATCGGTAGTGAGCAAATTCTTGCTCGAAGAAGAAGCCATTGCGATGGATGAGTTTGTGGTGTTTGTTAACTGCGCTTATTTTCCGGCAGGATAGGACTAGTTGCAGTACGTGGTGGCGGTGGTGCGTGGTGCTCGCCATCGTTCTCAAAAACGGCGACGTCTATCAAACGTTGCGTTTGAGGAAATTGAGAGCAATTGGGCTTATGCGTCTGAGGTGGATGGTTATTTACATATTTTATGTTTGGTTGATATTAATTATTTAAATAATATAATTTATCATCTAAAATGTATTGAAATGAAGTTAATCAATTTTGATTTTTAACTTCAAACTAAAACATCTTTTCAAATTGACTTTATCATGAAAAAATTTCTTAAAGTAAAGCACACACGAACTAAAATATTTTTTTAAATTGACTTTTATCAAGAAATTTTTTTTAAAGATGTTTTAAAGTTGTGTCAGATAAATTAAGAGTTGTTAGAATAGCATTAGGTAAAGTTTTGACTTTTCTAATCAATTGACACATTAATCTAATTGGTTAGTTCTGTTTAAAATTAAGCTCCAAGAGATTAGGAGAGTACTCTAATGATCTGCAACGACTAAATATCTTTCTTTTTTTTTCTTATTTTGAACTTACACTCGTTTATATCTTGAATATCTGATCAATTGACATTAGATACCAATCGATTGGAATGTCTCAAAAAGCATTTATTTCAAATTCATTTTTGAACCAACATCTACTTTATAAATAGAGATTTATTCCCTCATTTTAAATCACCCACAACTGTGTTTTAACATTCTCACTCACTCTCTAAGCTTTTTCTTTTACTTTCTCTCATTAATATTTTAGGCGAAATTGCTTCTACTGATCTGTCTGCAAAACTATACTAGACAAAGTAAAATAAAGTCGATTAACTTAAAATAAAATGTTCGGACAAAATTAGGATACGATAACCCTCTTTAATTACTTTTACCTAGAGAATATGAATGACGATAGTATAACATGGTGAAATATAATTGATGTTTTAATTTATTTGAACGGAACAATATCCAAATCCATTTGATGAAAGGGCTGGTTAAGTTCTGGAAATCGCATCGTAACAAAAGACACATCCAAAAATCCCATAAGATAAAAGAGAAAGTAAGTTATTGAAATCACATCAGAACGAAAAAGAAACATTCGAATATCACATCAGATAAAAAAAGAAGTAGTCTTTGAAATCACATCGGACAAAAGGAAAACATCTGAAAATCACATCAGATTAGAAAAGGAAATAAGAAACATCCAGAAGTCACAATTAATAAAAGAGAAATAAGTTCTAGAAATCACATTAGAACAAAAAGACATATGAAATCACATAGGATAAAAAGGAATGAGTTCTGGAAATCAAATCAAAACAAAAAGACATATATGAAAATCACATTAGATAAAAAGAATAAGCTTTGAAGACCACATCGTAACAAAAAAGAAACATCTCGAAAATCCTCATCCGATAAAAAGGAATAAATTTTAGAATTCACGTCAGAACAAAAAGAAGAAACATTTGGATATCACATAGGATAAAAGGGGAACCAATTATAGAGACAACATCAGAATAAAAAGAAACATCCAGAAATCACATCGGAAAAAAGATAATTAAGTTTTGAAAATCACATCAGAACAAAAAGACATATCCAAAAATCACATAGAATAAAAAGAAATAAGTTTTGGAAATCACATCAGAACAAAAGACACATCCAAAAATCACATATAAAAAGAAAATAAGTTCTGGAAATCACATCAAAACAAAAAGACACATCCGAAAATCACATCGGATAACAAATGAGAATTCAAACCTTAATGGATAAACATATGTATTTGTATGTGTCAGCGAAGTTGGAAATTAACCAAATGGAAGAATGTTGATAGCAACAAGTCTTTGGGAAATGTATATAAGGAAAAAACACACTTTGAGATATGCATGATACTGAATTTTACTACTATGCATGATATATGAATGATCAATGCATGCAATATTGATGCTCAAGAATATTAGGTTAAAGTGCCAAGCACAATTAAGCTTTTGTGAATATTAGAACCTTTGACCAACATATGAACTCTTCCAATTTGCTTTAATAAATGCCTTGAGGCACTTTATCAGCTCACAATTATATATACTAATATGCCTATTTAGATCCCTTCAAAGATGAAAATAGCCTATCTATTTGCAATCTTAAGAGTTCTTTATGACTTTGAGATATTAAAAGACCATTGATTTTCTCGATTTATTTCAACAAAAATATCATGTTTTCAATATGTTTATGATTCTAGTTTCAACATTTTATCATAAAAAATAAATGACATTTTGCAAAATTAGTAAACACAAAGAAACAAGTGAAAGCTTTGAAAGTACTGATTCATCATGGAATATTAGCAAACAAAGGTGTAGCTCCATATATAGCAATTTAAAAGCATTATATGCTTTCTCGTGCTCGGCGACTTTAATCAGAATAATGTAATTTTCGTGTGTCCAATTTTAAGTTTAATATATAGCAATTAAAAAGCATTCTAGCTTTCTGCCTGATGCTGAATTTTAACCGTAACAATGTCAGCTTTGGTGTCCAATTTTACTTAAATTTCTTTAGAAATTAAATTTCTCCAAATTAATTTAGAAAGTTTTCACTGTATTTAATTTAATTTTGAAATTTAATATTCAAATAAAAGTTTCATTCCCATCGAATTGAAACCGTATCGCTCGCTTCTTTACTTCTTTTGCAGTGAACTAATTTCGAAACCTAATTTTTATCATGTAAATATTAAGTTATAAACTTTAAATTATACTCATTAGTATACCGTCGATAACGTTATCACATTTCAAAAATCGATCAATTTAAGCTACCATGTTCATTATAATAAAACATATTGAATACAAATTTCATGTTCATGTTCATAATAATAATAAATATGTGAAAAAAAGGACCTATACAAAAAAAATTATTAATTTAAATATTTTTATATAATGAAATTTTACTATTCATCTAAATATTCTTTGTGAACAATATTCAAAAAGAATATTTTTACAATTAAAAAAATGATATTGATCTAAATATTTTTTGATTTGAATATTTTTAAATAAAAAATATATTATAAATTTAAATATTTTTTAACCTTCTATTTAAATATATTATACATATATGAATTACCAGAACTGGTGCATACCCATTTCTAGTGTTCCTACCAGTGTCGTGTCCTTTCCATCTTCACCCTACTCATTCCGAGTAACCCTTATTTCCTAATTTCACCTTCCACTCCATAATTCCTCGCGGGAGCTTCTACACCTCATCGTCTTAAAGCAATAACGAATACTTTATCCCATTTTTTGTGCTACCTCATTCAATTTCACTAATGCAACTTTATGAAATAAATTGATAGGTGTCGATGTTATATTACAATGAGTGATTGAACTACAAAACAGGATGTTGAGCAACCAATCTGGCCAGGATTTGTTTCAGACAAGCTAGCAGAAACCAATGAGAAACATGAGACAGTAAAACATGAGTTTTCAAACAATTTTGTCCAACAACCTGTACCAGATTCAGACACATTAGAACCATTCATAGACATGCAGTTCAACTCAAGGAGGAAGCTAGAATCCTACAATGCCTATGGTAGGCGGATGGGATTTACAGTACGAGTACCATAACCGACGTTCACGAGTAAATAACCAGATTATTGCTCAAGATTTTGTTTCAAAATAAGGCTTTCGTGCAAACAAAAAAATAGAAGATAGAGTGCTCTCCTCCACCACCCACCCGACAAGGTTGTCAAGCCATGATAAGGCTGGCTTTACGGGATGAAGGCAAGTGGGTTATCACCAGTTGTGAAGGACATACGCATAAACTGATGAGTCCTAGTGAAGTTCCATGGCGAAGATCTGAAGCACTTGGTTAGTGAGGTATGTATGCATGTCTCCATCTCAATTTATTACCTGCAGATGTTGGGATGTATGTTGGTTGTTACGATCTAATGTCTATGTTATGTTTGTTCCATTTTCTACCTCAAACTTGTGTTGTTGATTTGTGTCACAGGATGAGAAAGAGAGAATCCTGAGCTATCGCTTGAGTCAAACAAGGCAGAAGTACAAACGACGTTGTGCAGCGTATGAAGAACAGTTAAATATGATTCTGAACGATTTGGAAAGCACAGAACACATCTCTAAAAAGTTGCTGATGTAGTCCGAAATATAAGAGAGATCGAGAAGAAAGATCAGATTCAAAAGGTAAAATGCCATTATAGCACATTTATAGCACTTTCTCAATTTGAAGTTTTGGATATAATTTTATCAACATTTCTTGAAGTTGTGTTGTGGTCATATTAAAAACTTCATGCAGCATATCATATAGTTTACCAAGAAACTCATTGTCTCGGTGTGTATCGTGTTGGGAATTAGGTGCTAGTTTTAACATGATCTTGTTGAAAAGTGATTCTCATATGAGTACCTTAGCTAATGTATTCTTACATTAATTGGAGTCAAATTTTCCCAGCTGCACATTTTGATTATTACCGATATAACGAAAAATTTACTGCTTCCTAGTTGATACTGTTACAAAATAAATAAATCCAATAGAAAGAGTAGATAAACATTTCAAGAAATATATCTTAAAACAGAAGTTTACATTACAAATTGAAAACAGAATCAAAACCAAGGAAAAAAAAAAGAAAGAAACACAGACACTTCTTGTCACAATGGTAGTGTGTGTCCTTCATTGCAATCACCTTCTCCTCTTCCTCCAAAAATACATTTAGTACCTGGACCGAACCGAACACATTCATATCAAGCCTAGTGTTAATCTAAGTCGACTCAGATTCACTGTACTGAGCGAGCCAAACTAAGTTGTTGGATAGAGATTCAAATTGAAGGACTCCTGTCGTCATCCGTCGAATCGATAATTTGAAACCTCGTAGTGTCCAATTTTTATCAACAGTTGAGGTCATTGACTGCAATAACATCTAGCCAGCATCATATATTTCCATACTAACCACCCAAACAACTGAGATTGGAAAACAAATTAATATAAAACAGAAGCCAAACATGCCTAATAATAAACACATCGATCACGACATGAACCTGAATCATACTACGGTACTTATTATTTACAAAGAGATAACTGAAATTCAACATTGAAAACACCAAAACCCAACACAACTAACTGAGAGCAGAAAAACCACCACCCTTCATCATTTGCTTAAACTCCTTATAATCAACCAACCCATCTCCATCAACATCAACCTTCCCTATCATCTTCTTACAATCTTCCACAGTTCTTCCCTGTTTCAATCCCAACGACACCAATACAGATCTCAACTCATCCACACTAATAAACCCATCACCATTTTGATCAAACACATTGAACGCTTCCCTCATATCTTCCTCCTCTTCTTCAACACGTTCATCCATAATTGACTCATACAGCTCTCTAAACTCCTCAATATCCACACACCCGTCTCGGTTCACGTCAATCTTCTCGATCATTTGACTCAGCTCTACGTCAGGAATGAAAATTCCTAAATTCTCCAACGAATCATTCAGCTCTTTCTTCGTTATCCCGTCATCATTACGGTCAAACATTTGGAAAACACGCTTGAGTTCAGTTGGATCCATCGTTCTTGTCTCGGTAATAACAATACCTCTTTTCGACGACGATGAAAGTGTAGTAGTATTGTTGTTTTGGATGAGATTGGTTAAAGTTTGATGAGAGAACCAAGAAAATGGGAAGAAGGTTATAAGTTTCTTAGGTACAAGAGAAATGAGAAAAGAATTGACAACGTTGTATAGAAGGAAAATCCTACAAGATAGTTGGCATTTGAAACAAGGAAACTAAAGTTGTGATGTTTAGTGTTGGTTTTTTGTTGAATATAAAAGGAAAGTTTGGAGAAATTAAAGTAGTGACAAGTGCTTTTAAGATTGAGGTGGTGGAGAGTTATTGTCTTTGATTTAAGGTGGTGGGGTTCTTAAAATTTCACGCGTATTTGTGTTGTGGTAGTTCAATTTTTTACTAATTAATTAATTATTGAAACATTATTAATGATTATGACTTGGTTGTACAAAAGCGCGTTTTCATTGAATTGTTTGGTCCAAGGTAATTGTTTAATTTGCCTCGTGTGTCACTTCAACTCTTTTGGTTGTATTTGTTTACTTCTCTCAAGTACTATTTCCATTTTAAAATGTCTCGATCATGATGTGCCTTGTTTTTAAGAAATTACTAGTTGAGTTGATTTTAATAAATATAAATTTTATTGATTATAATTTTATAAAATAATTGATTGTGTTAATAAATAAAAATATATTAATACAAAATATTAAAAAATTTATACGAAGATGGTTTGATCATTTTAAAGGAGTAGCGGTGGAGTCAACACGAAGAAACATTTTATATTTTGGAATTTTTTTATATTATATACTTATATTATAAATGTTATATTTATAATCAATGAAACTCTTAATGTAATTTTTAATAGAATATATGAGAAGAAATGGAGATAAAAGCAATAACTTTGGTAGGTAAACAAAAGTGATACACTATTTGTTAGATGAGAAACAAAATGAAACTTAAATATCAGACCAACGATTTATCAAATTAAAAGATTCACATTTATTATCTGTCACACCAATATCGGTGAAGTGTCGATTGTTTAACTAACAAATAATGAATACTTACTATAGTTTAAATTAATATTCACTATTATTTTTCTTTCAATGTTATCATTATTTTTATAATAAAAGTTTAAATATTAGTCAATTTATTTTGTAATTATAACTCAATTCAACTATAAATTTCATCAAACATTGAAATTTTTCTTTAATCTAATAACTTAATAACTGAAATTTCAATTCTTAACAAATGAATTAAAATGTGTCTTAGATTAGTTAAATGTTCTACACAATTATGAAGGGAGCTAGTTTAACCAAACTCAAACACTTCAAATTTAATCGACTAATTTATCCACTAATACAAATTATAAGTTGATCAACTTTAAATTAAATTATCAATTTTTTTTTCTTTTCAAAAAGAAGTCTTAGTCCACAGTAACGTGTGTCACACTTGTACCATAGAGTGGAAGACATAAAGAATTCTCTCCAAACGACTCTTTACCATGACCCTCTCCTCTCTGAAGGGGTCTACTCTAATTTTTAGTACAACTTTATTCCACGCTAATTATTGTTAATGGCAAGACTAATTCTTGATTACCATGTCAATTACTATATTAACTTAATTTACTTTATTATTTATTTGTTTTTGAAGTATTTAAACCAAATTATTTAGTGTTGAGATTGACTTGAATAAATTTTTTTTTATCTGATGAAATGAGTATAAAAAAATATTGGTGAGTTTTTGTTACGTGAGCTTCTTTTTTGGTTGTGACCGTTGATGAGGGATCTAGACGTTGGAGAAAGTGAGCAGGCAGGGGCCGGCATTATATTATGATGTCTCCATACACTTTGGATTTCTTCAACGGCTCTGTGCGCGTATTTACTACTCTACCCTTCAAACGTGTCATCTATTCTTTCATTATCTCTTCACAAGTTTAATGTTCTTATGAAGAGATGGCAAAAACCTGCACTGTGGATACCCGCTGGTAAAACCGCACACGGATATGAATATGATGGTTTAATGGGTATCCACGGTAAAATAAATGGATATTTAATTACCGATTATTTACGGATATGGATTTGATGGTACCCGCATCGTGAATATCCATATTCGTTAATAATTAGAAAAAATACTTAAACGTTAATTTGTTTCATCAAAATTATTATTGTTATTTCTTAAATAGATATATTATTACTATTATTATTTGGATAAAAGAAGAAATAAAATGAAAGTGATTTATTTTTATTAATGTTTATAATTTGTTAACTTTGAAATATTTTTTTTTTACTTTAAAAAATATTAAAAAATAATTATTTAAATATACATATTTTTAAAATATATTTAAATAATAGTATCTATGGATACTCGTTAATACACGCGGATATCTCAAATTTAACGGATATCCATCTAACGGGTACCCGCACGGATATGGGGAGGGTACGGATATCATATTTATTAAATGGGGCGGGTAGCGGAAGACTACTACCCGTACTTATGGGTACTCGTTGTCATCCCTAATCTTACCTATAGTTATGCGCAAACACTTTATATATTTACCATATTTTTTAGAAACTACATGAATAATCATTTTAATGTACAACATTTAATGATAAATACGGCAAAAACCCATAATCGAATATCGCATTTATAAGAAAACGTGATGGCACCCCATAATTCACATGTATATTACTACAAATTTGGTACAACCTTAAAAGCCTAAATTTATGGTTTGTTCTTGGACGCCTTTAGAGTCGTTCTTGAAAACTCTGAAGAGGAATATTTTTTTCTTGTAACTCATTTGTAATATCTTGTAACAACTCTGAAAATAGTGAATTAAATATTTGTTCTCTTCCCATAGTAGAGTTTTTTTATCGAACGGTAAACAAACCTTTCATCTTTTTTCGCCTTATTTTGTAATATATCTTGTTTATTATTTAGCATTCTCAAGGCCATTTATTTTGGTTGTAAAATTGTACCTTGTCGTTATTCACAACAATCGGGCAAATATGTATTGTTTAGATAGATGAGAGATCGACAAATTTTTGGAAACAACGACTGGTTCTAAAAATAGAGACGCGCAATTTTAATTCAAGAGAAGTGAATTGATGCAATGGAAGAAACATTGATGCATGCAAGCTTACACAAGCACAAAAGACCAAGATGGTGGATAAAGTTAGGATTGACATTATCTTGTGCCCAGGATAAAACTTGAATCGTTGTATATGACCAAGTCTTTGGCTCACATCTTGTATATGAAACAACAACTCTATTCATTTCGAATGATGGAGAACAAATTCATAAGTGGACGAGCTTATATATTTGACAAGATTATTGATGATCTTGAGAATATTAAGTGAAGATTGATGATGAAGACTAGATTTACTTGTTAGTTAATTACCCATATCCTTTGAGACTTTGACATTCTTTATGGTAAGGAAGACATTATATGATCTATTAGAGATATGATGAGATTCATAGTGGACAGCATAATTGACAAGATTATTGATGATCTTAGAATATTGAAGTGAAGATTGATGATGAAGACGATTTACCTTGTTGAGTTAATTACCCATATCCTTTGAGCACTTTAGGATTCCATTCTTTATGGTAAGGAAGACATTATCACTTTTGATGAAGTTCTAGAGTAAAGTCTAAAGAGTTTTCAAAGCGAAAGATTTAAAGATGAAAGATAGTGGTGAAGGCTTTTAAGTATCTTAATAGGAAGAATTGAGCATAAATGGGTGTCTAAATCAAAGAAGTTTGACAAGTCAAAGGTAAAATATTTTAATGGTCGAAATCATCACTCAAGAAGGATTGTCCTGAGAGAAAGGTCTATGATGATTTTGTTTAAGTTGTGGTTGTCTTAAATAAGGATGGTTATGGGGATGTTGATGCACTAGTGGTATCTAGTTTAGAAATTGGAGATAGTCGGGTTATTGATTCAGGTGGCTCTCATCACATGTGTCAAAGAATATAATACTTTGAGACTTTGAAACCTAAGGCAAGATGGAGTAGTCCTTTAGTGATAATAAGACTTATAAAGTTCAAGGTATTTGTACACTCAGATTTAAAATATTTGATGACCCTGAGTTTCTTATTCACAACGTGAGGTATTGTACTAGAGTACCTCCAGCAAAATTCATGTGTGTGTATTAGTTTCAAAACTCAAGCAAAATTTATTATATGTAAGCATGTTTGATGATCTACGCTATTGTACTAGAGTTGAACATGGAGTGTTGAAGATTTCGATTGATGAATTGATTATTGCTAAAGGGTCTAAAATATGTTGTTTATATTTTATAGAAGGTTCAAATGTCATTAATTCATCATTAACTAGTGGAGTCTTTCATGATAAGAAATATAGTTATGGGATTTTAGGTCAAGGTGTTATGAATGCCTTGATGTTGTTTCATAATAGTATAATGAATTTTGTATAAAGCAAGGGATAAAAATGCATGTGACTGTTGGGTTGTTATTTAGTTTTGGGAAAGGTGATGTCAAAGCAACTTACTTGATTAGTAGAGAATTTCTTCATAGGAAAAATTGTAAAAACTAAGGGATAAACCTTTAGAAATTATAATAGAAAACTCGGTTTGAGGTGGAGCCTACTATGGATTCTAGTAGTAGGGAACTATAAATATCTTTGATTATCATTTGACTCATGATAAGGTAAGGAAAGAGATTGTAGCATCTCAAAGGTACATTTATGTTAGTCTTGAGTGTTATGTTTTAAATGTGGCTGAATACTTGCAAAATAAAAAAGGAAGAACCTCCAAGGAGACATTTAAAAATAGGTGGAGTCAACGATGGTTTAATAATAGATGAGTCGAAGGATTCCTCAAGGAAGAATTAGTTTGTTGAACATATCCAACTCGTCACCTGTGGCTTTGTCTTTATTCATCTTGAATGAATACATAGCTTGATTCAGTATGAAGCGACCGACCATCGATTTGGTCATGTATAAACTTTCAAGTTCCACCCAAAAACCCGAGGTCGCCGTCTCCTTCGAGACATGTCGGAGAACCTTATCACCAAGGCTGAATAAGACAACTTTGTGAGCTTTCTCCACCATAGTCATTTTTCTTTTTCGTTAACGTATGCCCATAGTTGTGACTCTTCAACGGTTCGAAACAACCCTATCGAATTAGTATCGCTTTCATTTTTAAGTGTCGATACCAAAATCATTAACTCTAGTGAACTTTTCAATCTCATACTTCGTTGATGGCATCTTCTCCATGCTCACCGCACCAATTTGTTGTGAAAATGATATCGAATAACAAAGTATAACATGTTTCTTAATTGGCAAGAAACTCACGGGTGGGAAAGAGGAAGTAATAAGAACACAATGAATTGGTTATAAACTACTATTCTTTACTTTTCTTTGAAACATGGTTACAAGTGTTACAAAATAACAAATAACCTCGCCACCCTACACTACTACAAATAACACTCATAACGTCGGACGCGAAATACGCTTTTACCTCGGTTACCAAGCGAGATAAATAAGGTTGTCATGAAAAGTCTCCACTTAACACTTGTTTTAAATACGGTATAATTGAAAAGGTAATGGGTTTGATTCTGGTGATCAGATATTTTATTTCTACATTTCTTTTGCGACCATATAGCTTTCGGTTTTATTTATAATCCGAGGTAATAAGCTATTCATTTATCTCTGTTTTATGTAATAATCGAGGGTTTAAAATGAATATTTTTGGCTATATTTTCAATTTCGCTAGCATGTATCACTTTCACTGGCCTGTATCATATCATTATAATAAATCTATTAGTCCACCAAGATTATTTTTACAAAAATTACAAAATATGTAAAAGAATTGGAATATATATCATATGATTTTAAACCAAAATGTGAAAATTTACATCAAGACAAAATATATTGTTAGACATGATCATAATGAGATAAGAAGACATTGGCACAACGTGATTAAATGACATCAATATCTTCTGCTGAGTATGGTGTTTGGATGCTAAACTCCTATAATTAGAACAAAATTTAAACTATGATAAATTAAAAACAATAACATTAGTTTAAAAAGTATACATATGTATACTTGGATTAAGCTAATACCTTGTTCTTCATCCATCCACGTAATGCCTCCGGAGACAATATGAAGCATATATCTAATAACATAATATCCACAAGAATGGACATTAGTTTTTTCACTACAAATATTTTTCATTCATTAATGTCACACTAATACACACAAATAATATAATGTCAAAAAACACAATAACTATACTTACTTTTGGGTAAATATAGACTGACTTTTTACCCATGAGATGTTTTTGTGCGCATTAAATTCCTCCATCGCCACACACGCGGTTATAATTATACTTGAATAAAAACTATTTAATTCTAAAGTGAAATTTGGGTATAAGAAATAACACCACTTACCCACTCAAACGTTAACCACAACGGGTCAAGTCGAGTACACGAAAGCAAAACACGCTTTATTATTTTCTTGGGACAAATAATAAGTAGTTAAGAATTTGAATGTATAAACATTAAGAATAACGGGCAATATTATATAACAATCTTTGATGCTCCCTTTCTCCATCAACTTTTCTTGTAAGTACATTTTGATGTTGTATCCCGGAGAACCGTGAGTAAGAGCAATCCTCGCAACATCTAAGATATAATACTTACTTAGAAGCTTCATTTCAACACAAACCTCATGGATGTGCCTGCAAGGTCAAATCTTTATGTTAAAGTAAGAACGTATGAATATAAATAGAAATCAACGTAAAATTATACTTACGAGCTCTAAATTTGCAAAATGGAATTGTCTAGTTTCTCACCTCCCTTAAAAAATTCTTGTATGATAGACTTGTTAAGAAAGAACAACGGTTGTGGATCATGCCTTAATTGAATACCCATAATTATGGTTTCAATACTCGACAATCGCAACTCTAATCTCTAAAGGCTATCTTGATTTGGTGGTGGTGCGGGTTCAATATCGCCATGGTCGCGAAAAACTATATGTCGCTTGTACCATCCATAACTTTCTCAAGTAAATTCTCTCAAATTTCAACCGATTTGAATTTGTGTGGTGAATATACTCAACAAACTCAATTTCTCATAAAATAACATAAATACAATCTAAAATTGAAATACACAAACAATAATAACAACAACATAAAACATATACCTCAAGAACATCACAAGTACACTTCTTTACACTTTCTCTTCATTCATCTCTCTCTCTCTCTCTCTCTCTCTCTCTCTTTCATCTTGCTCTTTCTCGACACTCTCCATACAAGATTGCAACAACTTCTCTCTCCTCCTCCAAGAACATATCATGCTCATCCTACTTATCTTTGACCTTCCCCAACTCAACAACAACAATCTCTTAAACCTATTTCTTATTGATTTTCTCTAGATGATTTAGAGCCAAAATGTACCTTGAAGTTAACGTCTCTACCAAGTCCACAAACACACCCATAATACTCCTCGATTCTAATTGCTTTACCAAGATGTTATGACGACCTTGTACGAAGATGCCTACATTGGTTTGTTCAACAAGATCATCCTACAAAACATGAAATTTCATCTTTACCAAATTTATTTAAATAAAATAAATATTGTTGAAAAAATATCTACTTACAATCCTTTGAGCCACTTCTGTAACATTTGACGTGTACTCGTTGTCTTTTCTTTGGTGTGCCTCTCTATTTCTCATAGTGCGTGTTGGATATGAACTGCGATCAAGACTTATAGAATCTCCATGTTCTTCATTTTTTTCTTTTTCGTCCATCAACATTTTTTCAATTTTCCTATATCCTCCAAGAGACAACCTATATGTATAAATATTTCTAACTCGATTTTCCTTTCCTTTTGGATCTTTGTCAAGAAGTCGGAGGAAGCGAGACTTTACAAATTTCTACCAAGTAGCTTGATTAATAAATGAATACACCTCATATGGAGGATGTTCTTTATCTTCCATGTTTAATATAATCATGGGTAAGTGTCTTAAACTCCTCCAACGCTCACCACAATAAGCAATCATTTTCTTTTTCACGCCTATATCATTTGTAGTAACAATAAACACATCCTATGTTTACACAATAGAGATTTTATTAGTATTAAACAAAAGTGTACTTGTAAGACAAATGATAGAATAGAAAATAAATACCGTAATATCGACCATATGTTGTCTTTCAATTCATCATCAACTTTACGCCAACTATCAATAAAAATACTCACTTTAATTCTACCTTGTAACACAATGTAACCAAAAAATAATCGATAGTTCACTAAACTGTACGGCTTCGCATCAACTCTAATTGGATAGCGAATACTTGTTTCGCTTTTTTTTCACCTTTGTATACATCGTAGCACCTCTAGTTTTTATATTATGTTTTATAACCGAGTTTGCAACAAATATTGTATGAGAGGTGCTTGTCGAATAGACATGACCATCAAGATGAATCAAACAATAATGTTTCAATCAAAACAAATGAAGAAACTCTAAACAAAATGATCAATAGACAAAGACGAAGAAACCCTAAACAAAATGATCAAGAGATTATTTAAGTGAAAACTAACATTGATGACTATCAAGATGAAACAAATATGTTGTTACGAGTTTTGATGAATCTCATTGAGTTTTGATGAATATCACTTGAAATTTGCCTAGGATTTTTACAAAATGAGAGTGATGAACTAACATTTGAGTGTTGATAGGTAAATGAAAAGTTAGAAACTAGATAGTAGCATGAAGTATTTCATGTAAAATAAGTGTCATGTCGATTTTAAAAAAAACTATGCGATTGTATTATTTAAATATATAAAATAAAAAACTTCATACCGTCATATTCTAGAAATTCATTTAAAGATATATCACATCAATTTTGTATAAAATCGACGTGTTAAAATACATCAAATAAAATATTAAAATATGATTTTGAAATTAGAATTATGAAATTGTTAATGCAAAATATATCTCCTCTCATTGGACCTCAGAGCGGGTAAATACTAATTGAACAAATAAAGAAAATAGAAATAGAATTTGGAAAGACGCCAAGGAGAAATACTAATTAAACACTTGACAAAACCATAAAATACGAACCGAGTGTCTAAGCGAGTTCCCTTATTGCTAACTTGGTTTTAAATATCCGAGATCTAATGTTTTATTAAAATAATAATTAAACATGGCGCTCTCGGACCTATATACTCTTTTTTTCATTGTTCGTGGTTAGCTTCGTCATGAAAAGTGTTATTTGTAGTAGTGCTAATTAAGATTTGCATTGTTGCAATGATAAAATGCTATTTATAAAAAACTAACACACTAAACTAATGGAATTTTACAAACATGTCCATTACACAAGCTAACTTAGAGAACAAGTTAACTTAAATAATTGAGCTTTACAATGCCTAATATGACATGCTAACAATCCTAGTATACTTCACATCATTACAAGACTTCGATTACATCATGTGAACAAACATCGACAACATGTTAATATCTTGTCGAATTGTTGAACCAAAAAGCTACCATTTGATCATACTAGAGTTCGATCCAATATCCACATGATAAGTTCATAGTTGATTTGAAGAGTAAACGAGTTAAGGTTAGAGTACACTTTGTGACTTTTTATTTTGAATAAAAATGGAAGAGTTAATTGTGAGTCTGCTGAGTTTCGAGTAAACCTTGTTGGCTGATGGTCGTTGATGTTGTTTTATCCTGTTGATGAACATTATTGAGAAATTATATATTTAACTATTATACTGAGGTATAATGAGTTTTTTTAGTTATGTTGAGATGTGTGGTTCAGAGATGAACCATCTGTTGTGGTCATATATTGATGTACGGACTTTGATCCAATGACGAATTACTGATTCAATGAGGGGATCAGTGATGAGTCTGGAACTTTGGTTCGATGACAAGTCTTAGGTTCAAAGGGGAACCTGAGATGAATGTTGGAGTTAGAGGTTGAGACGAGTATTGCGTTTGTATTATTTGTCGCATTCATGCATCATGTATATCAGAAATATGTGTACTAATTTAGTCCAGTGACGAGTTTCTGGTTCAAGGAGGGTACCAGTGATGAGTCTAAGACTTTGGTCCAATATTAGGTCTATGTTCAAAGAGGAGACCTGTGATGTGTGTTAGTTCAAAGAGGAGACAAGTGACCAAATTAATCAGTAACATAACTTTGACATCAAAAAACCTTAGTACCACATGCATAGAGTAGATGAGATGAATGCATTGCATACATAACCACATTTGTGATTTATTATTATGTGAAGGATCTCTTTGATCATGAATAATATTATTGAGTTATCATTGTTGTTCTATGCACCATTAAAATTTATAAATGTATTCTCACCCCATATTTATTTATGCATTATTTTACTCGATGATATATATACCCAAGTAGAAAAGGCTTAACTACTTTTGAGTTGGAAGATAGCGTAATGACCATCTTCGTGGAAATTTTTCTTCTTTCACTTATCTAAGAGATTTTCTCATAATTTAAAAATATCAAAGTAGTCACATATACATATAAGTGTATATAGTAATAATTAAAAATATAAAAATAATTATATGATAATAATTAAAATTATATTAAAAATAAAATGACATTTATCTTAAAATTAAATTTATTAGTTGCACGACAAGAAAAAATATCATTTACCAATTGAGATATTCATACTATCGATAACGAGATTATATTAAAACTTAAACTCTACTAAATTTGGAGCTGAAATAAGTTGGTTGTGTAGATGATATCTATACGCGATGCGGGTTGACAGCGTATATAGGCTAACAATTTATTAGATGAGAGTAAAACATTTATAATATATTTTTTATTTATATGAGTTGTGTTCCTTTATTTGTTTTTTAAACAGAGTCAAGTGTTAATGGAGTATTGTAATAAGTCCAGCTCAGGGAGATAGCGTGATTAATAAGTGGGGAGGGTGGAACAAGAGACAAGACATGTTCCCTAACAGTAAGTAGTTTAATACTTTAGTTTAATTATAGGTCATACTTCCTCATCTATAATGAGTGATCTAAAACGAATAAAATAATATTTTAAAATAAATAATTTATTTAATTTTAATATATTTTTTAATTCTATCATCTAATTAATTAAATTTTATAATTTTTAATATATAATTAGGAATATTATAATAAAATATTATTCTCTTATTTTTTATATTTTTTAATACGTAAATAGTGTACATGATCACTTATTGTGGAATGAAGAGAGCAGTTAATTATGATCATAGTTGTTTCTTGTCAGGGAGCAACCTAGTGGCAAAGATAACTCAAAACACACAGCAAGCACGGCGCTGTCTACTAACAAGGTAAGGGATATTCTTTTGGAGTAACTTAGAATAACTAATTAGATCAGATTTCACGTTGGTTGACCCTTTATGTATGGAACTGAAATAATTACTACTGTCTATAATAATTATGATCAGTTTTGATAGTATTGTTATTGATGGGATATTAATAGAACTTATATTATTAGTATATGGTTATTCGATTTTATTTGTATTTGAACATTTTAGTTAATAATCCATTAGTATATATATATATATATATATATATATATATATATATATATATATATATATATATATATATATATATATATATATATATATATATATATATATATATATATTGAGACATTGAAAATTATCAAATGAAAGAAAATGCTATCTTTATTTTAATTTCTCTTAACTTTTTAGTTTTGTTCTTCCTCTTTCCTATTACAAACTCTAGTTTATAGTTTGGTAGGAATAACTTCCTATCACTGTCACCTTTTTTTACCATACTCTTGTTTGTGTAGTCACCTTTTTTTTACCATACTCTTGTTTGTTTAGTATGTACTAGTATATATTTTAAGATTTTTTAGTTAAGGGATTTAACAATCACGGAGACACACTATTTTGATAAATTAGGAAATAAAGCTAAAGAGACATGTTAACGATGAAGAAGGTTATAAAAAGAAGAAAATATTTTAGTGCACCACTTTAATGTGTCTCAAAAATTTCTTTAGAAAACGAAAATATATTCCGATACGCACCACTTTCTAAAATATTTGATGAAAACCGAAGTATATCTCCGTTCCATACCGGAAGTATACATCCGGTTCTAGGCATGACATTTAAAGAAAAATAAATTAAATCATTAACCAATTTAACAAACTATTCAATTTATAAATCAAATTAAAGACCTACAATTTTTAAATCGAATAATAGCCAAAAATATTATCCAAAATGCATTTCATAATAATGGTATTCAAAATAAAAATTGATACAATACGAAATAAAAATATTAAAGTCAAAATACAATCAAACAAAACTATCACAGATGGAGGACGATGAGCCACCACACCTCGAGGCGCTCCTCCACCGTCAGATACAGGCACCCCGAGCCTCCGCCATGATGGCCTCAAAACTCCTCTAACATCGATCCACAGAGACAACCTCTATCAATGTCATTCCTAGCAAGCTCCATGATACGGCGCAAGACATAGGCAACACGTCCCCGGCATGATCCTCCTCGCCTCGCCTCCTCCGTGATCTCCGATGAATCGTCCGGGCGGGTTCTCGGATCATCGTGATATCATGTATGGATGGGAAACCTCAAGAACTACAACATGTAACCGCACGCCAACTCCACCGCCTCGAGCCACGGCATTCTCGCCTCCTATGTACAAGAGATTCTCAAAATCATCAATATCATCCATGTCCCTCTTCACCGCTCAAGAGGAAGATAAAGCGAGATGCCGAGGAATGGTCCGTATAACCGAATTGTCGTATCACTCTTTCGGCATATAAGCAGCCTCGAAAGTACCAGTGCCACCAACCCAAATAGAAACCTCATTAAATGGTATCGCCTCACGGTTCGGCGAGACACGTATGAATGTCCTCATACACTATTTGGTCGTGTAATGTCGAACGATGTTGTCTCCTCGTTCCCTCCGAAAGGCTTGGCATAAAGGCACGTGGCATCTCCTCGTGATAACCCTCAAGAATGACCATCTAGAAATTTGTGGGAAGTGTTGTAGATCCATCCCAAAAAATATAAAATTAAACCATTTAGTTTCAAAATCAAAATAATAAAAAAAGGAAGTTGAGAAATATTTTATACCGTCAACAGAGACATGATGCTCTGATCCGCCTCTCCCTCCACTTAGTCGCCGGTCAACTTGGTAAACAAGTAAACCAAGTAGGCATCCCTCGCCCACCCACCGATCGTATCAAAATCAACAAAGAACCTAAGATACATGATGTCGTAAGTGGCACTAGTGTCCACAAATATCCGGTGCCAACAAGATACAAGAGGTATGCTCATGGGATACCCTCGTGAGGGGTAGCTCCCCAAATAAACCATTATTAAATAAGATTATAATTATTA
>CM038793.1:241444629-241494500 GCA_021764765.1 Vicia sativa
GAATATATATAACACTTCATACTTTGTCAACATAGTCTTGGATGTCTTTTCAACATAACAATTTAATGTTCTTATGACTTGATAATACAATCAAGTTCGAGTAAATAACCTTCACATCATGTTTAAGAGATCCAATCGAGATATATTTGAGATAAATAAATTATTAATCCAATGAAGTCAAGACATTATATCTAACAATACTCCAAGACCTTCATATCCGAGGTATGAAATATGTACTCCTATGAATCGGAGAAACTTAATCCATCTTGCAGAACTCGTACTTTCTAGATATACTGGATCATAGGGCGCGATACATGAGATTATTTAACAAGAGATGTTGCTTTCGGTGTAATATCTAGACTTTACCTCTTGATAGTTACTTATAGGATAAGAAATTAAATAATTGTGGATGACACAAACAATTGATTTGTATCCTTTGGACGATCAGAAGATGTCATTGTAGGAGCACATATCTCATGTTTTCTCCTTGACAAGTACAATGTTGAGACATTATGACATATATTTCAACCTGCTTGTAAATTCTCTCTTGTTGATATAGTTCTTAGGCCCTTTAACCTTATTTGAGAGATATAATATCTGATATATCTTGATCAAACTTTAGGAACAATGAAGATGACATGAGGATCACCACACCGTAGTTTGGAACCAAGGACAAAATAAATTGATCTTAATCTTGTAAAGGTTTATTATTCTTAGATTCAATGTCAAGAGTAAACTTTAGGGCACGTTAATCTAATCTTTTATCATATGAACTCTTTTCAAATAGAAGTGCCTTTGAGTGGACTTGAAATAAGTTTCAAGTATCTTTGGCAACTTTATGTGTGATAGGAGTATTCATACGTCCGGTATGAAGACTCAATGCATCATCATCTCCTAAACATGCTATGTTGCTTGCTTCTATCCGATTATGAGCTATTCATGTTCACTCCACCGCAGAATAAGGATATAAGTACCAAGTAGACTTATAAAATTATTTTGGGGAATATGCAGACAAAACACCGTTGAAAAAGAAATTCTCAACTGTCGACATGTCTCGACGCGTGTACGGCATTTCTTCATAACAGTTCCTTGAACACGAGACATATGCAGCAAAAAATATCACATTCTCATCGGACCCGGCCAGATTTCAAACATGTAACACCCTGAAAATAATAATTAATTAATTAATTAAATTATGGGTGAACGAAGTTGAGAATTTAACTAGAATAATTGGATTTATAGGAATTATTATAAGAGGCATTTTGAATTAATCGTTGGGTTGATAAGTTGATAATCGGACAATTAGCGGTTTAACCAGGAGAAAATATTGTTAAAATAATAAAGTTTGTTAAAATTAATATTAGAAATAATATTAGTATTAGTAGAATTAATTAAATTAGTTGAGTTAAGTTAAATTTGTGGTGATTCATTAAATTAATGGTCGGATGAAAATTAGTCGGAAGAAGAGTATTATTAGACTTTAATTATTATTTAGAATTACTAAATTAAATGTAGAAGATTAATTAATTAGAAGGATGAATTAGTATTTTAAGGTGTTAATTAATATTAATTTATAAAAGTGACCCATTACTAATATTATTATTATTTAGTAATATTATTATTATTTAAATATTATTATTGTTGTGCTTGTAACCATATAAAAGGAAAAATAAAAGCAAGTGATATAGAAAATAAAGAAAAAAATAAGTGGCAAAAGAGGAATAGGGTTCACAACGGTGTTCGTTTGTTGTCGGAGATTACGTTTCCAATCAATTTTAGAGTTTCCTTCAATCCAAAGATAAGGGTGGGTTCAAACTAATATAATCGATTGTATGATAATTTTATGTGGATTAAATTTGTAAAATTGTTCTGTTTTTGTTTGAAATTGTTATATTGTTGAAATTGAGAGTTGAGACCCAATTATATTGTAGCGTCAATTGTATACCATATATACTTGCCTTAAATACATAATACTACATATTACTTCATTATGATATATATACTATAGCAGCACACATGTTTGATAAAAGATAACAATTTTGGATCCATGTAAGTATATACTATATAAT
Organism: Vicia sativa; assembly: GCA_021764765.1. Lineage (NCBI taxonomy): Eukaryota > Viridiplantae > Streptophyta > Magnoliopsida > Fabales > Fabaceae > Vicia > Vicia sativa. The sequence goes on from CM038793.1 coordinate 241,446,699, forward strand.
GTGATAAGGAAGGTTTCTAAAGTGATATGTTTTTCAAATTTTGATGAACCGATTCCTCAATACTGTTATATACTATAATTATGTATTCATGTTTCAAAGACTTTATAATATGTAATAGTTTTATTAATATAAATAGTAAGTAATAATATTAATAACAATAATAATTTAATATTATTAATATATAATTTTAGAAGTTTTAGTTAGAGATAAATATTTAGATTAATTGGATAATTTAAGTTACTTTTTTTTAATTTAGATGAAGTTGCTAATAGAATTATTAGAGTTGTCAATAGAGTGGTTAGAGTTGTAATGAAGTTGTCAATAGGATTGTCATAATTGTTTTGATTATTAAAGATTATATTTTTTATTTGTTTCGTAATCGACTGTTAAGGTTACATGTCGAGAGCAAGTTGGGTTACCAAATATTCAACTTGTGACTTTTTCTAGAAAATGACACTAAATATGACATATTAAATAAAATAGAATTAAAAATCTATCTTTCAATTCTTCCTTTATGTTGTTGTAACTTAGAATCTATAAATAATTGACTTAGTGTGTTTGCCATGTAGCAGGATGAATATTTATAGCAGAACATAATAGAAATTGCTAGCAGACTAGAACATAGCAGCAACTAAAACTCATAACAGATAGTGAAAACCAGTATAGTAGGGTAGTTTAATAATGCAGAAAAATGAAAGGTAATGGTAGAATAAAGTGACAAAATTTATATAATTAAGTAGTATTACTGCAGGAGGTGTATAGTGTAGAAAATTAGGCAGGTTAGTCAAATTAAGCGGTAAATTAGTTACTCCTGTGGACGAAAATTTGCAGACAGTTCATGTGTCTGTGACGTAGTTAAATAAAGTCGTGTTATTTTGTTGAATTTCTAAATCGATTATTGTAATTGCAGTCTTGTCGAACTAAGTTGTTTTGTCCCAAATTGACAGATTTGTTATAGGCTTAAAATGGTCAATCAATATTGAAATTGTAAAATAATTGTGTTGATTTAAAGAGTTAGTTAATATTATTAATTATGAATGCGTTGTGTTGTTAATACATTGGTATTTGTTAAAGTTGTAGTTGATTAATAATTATTATAATTGTGTTGTTGTTGTTAGTAATTGTTGTTGGAAGTTGAAGTTAGTTATTAATTATAAGTTGCATTGTTGTTGAAGTTGTTAATTATTTGTTGAAATCGATAGTTGATCGTGTTGAGATTAAGTTGGTGCCAGTTAATGCATGATTAAGTTGATGTTGTTTTTAAATTGTTGTTGTTGATGTTGTGGTCGGTGTATGTACATAGCATGTACATTATTAAGTTGTTTTGGATTGACACCACGTTGAAAGTTGAAGGCTTATGTGAGTTGAATATAAATAACTTTGGCATGATTTAAGATTAGGGTTTACTCCAAATGGACCCATGCGTCACATGAGTGGAGTCTCATTCGGGTTGCATTTTGAAGTTGTTGTTATTTTTCATTGCTTTGTGGAATGTCGTATTTTGTTGATTGAAGTAGTAATTATTGTATGATTATTTACCTAATATATGAATTTATCCTTACTTTGCTTATATTTTTAGATATCTCACCCTTTCTATTTTGTTAGTGGGTGCAACTTTATATTGGTAATGCAGGTACCAATCGGATTTAGTTGTTGTTGATTCGGGGATTGGGTAGGAATCGCTCACGATCGCAACACTCGGGGATGGAACGCTAGTTGTTTGAGTGGTTTTTATTTCTTGTTGAATATCCCACGTTGATACATGAAAAGTAACTATTGGTTTTAAATGGTTTTTAAAGTTCCTTATTATAACTTAAATTGAACGTATAGTTCAATAATTTTATATTAATAATTAAACTCATGTTATTTAAGTTCATCCGAACTTAAGTGTTATATCTGATAACATGTTATTGTTTCAGTTAAATTGTAATACTCCAATTGTTTGTTAAAAGAATTTTGCAACTACGATTTTCTTAATAATTAAATCGGGGAATCGGTGTTACAAAACACACCTTATAGGACATCTTGCACAAAAAAATCTCAGATATTAGCTAGAAGAACATGATGGACATAACTCCCGTTATGCACGATACAACATTCTCGAGAGATAACTCCAACACCAACAAATACACTAGTATAAACTCTTTGGTTCCAAATCGGAGGCACATGTGGTGGAGATAAATGCCTCTGTAACATAGTCATAGTGATCCATAATAACCAACACTTTACTCTTCAAGTCGATGTACCAAAAGTTATCTTCCAGATCTCACTCATAATAAAATAGGATGTGCCTTTCGATACCAATTGAAATTATGTTATACAAATAACTAATGTCATACATTATTGAGACATTGATCTCTGTCAAAAACACCTAGACAATATAGAGTATCACGATATACAACTATCAACACAAATGATAATAACACAAGGATATGGTGACCCAGTTCGATGTACAACAACACCTATTATGGAGGCTACCAAGTCAGAAAGAAGATTACACTATCAGTAGTATTACTTTATATAAAAAAAAACCTCATATTTACATGTAAACAATCTTCATTTTACCTAATAACTACCAAATGCAATCTTTATCTCAAAAACCCATCCAAGATAAGATAAACTCATCTCACTCCCTAAATCACATTTGTGATATATATAGACATAACCTCTGGTGACCATATCATACTACTTGAAAGATAACCCTTTCAAATAATATTCAGTCAAGACTCTTGACTAACTAACATACTTGGATTGGCTTAAAAGCTTCATCCAAGAACAATACATAATTCATTACCTAAAGGCTTTTGAATTGTATACACAACTAATGTATACAATGCATCAAAGGGTGAAACCACATTTGACATGTTTTTTTATATGGTAATTAATAGATTTTATTTTGAAAGGTGAAATCACATTTGGTCTGTTTTTATAAAATATATTATGCTGACAGGCATTTTTTTATTTTCGAGGAGCAATTTTGAAATTGCAAAGGATCTTTCTTTTAGGCATGTGGTGAAATAAAAAAATTCCCTAAAATTATCAATAACTTGATTAAAGCCACACACATCCACCAAAAAGATTAAGAAGTATGAATAAAAAAATTGGATAAATTGAACCTCGATTAATATGAAACAAAATACAATATAATGAGCATGAATCATCTCTGCCAAATAAATTCGCCATTTATACTGCTTGAAATCAAAACTACAAAATTTTAAAAGATAAAAGTTAAAAATGTTGTTTTTTCAAGAGAAACCAAAGGTAGAAATTATGGCAGAGAAACATGAGAAATAATTGGAGAAGACCCATATCATATCCCAATTTAATACCTTTATAAATACCATAATCATAAAATCTAAGATTTACATGATGATGACAATTTCGTTAATTAATTTAAAATATAATTTACATTAACTAAACTAAATGATATTCTCTCAGTTTCTTTTTAATTGTCATTTTTTGATATTTTATACATATCAAGACAATTCTTGATTGTTGTTACTTTTTAAACAATGTTTTTTTCCTATAATACCCATAACTTTTTAATAGTTCATTTAACTTTCTCTTTGTTATAAGAATGATTAGGGATAATTTTAACAACATTACAACTAATATTATCTTGAGCTTTGAAATAACACTTAAAAAAACTGTTCTAAAAAGTGTCACTTAAAAAGGAATGGAGATAGTACTTTCTATTAGGGGGAGAGTTTGACGACTTGATAGTTGGACTACATGCACTAATGAAGGTTATATTTCTTTAACTGCTCATTATATTTACGTTAAAAGTTACAAAATAAGACTTTAGCATTTGCTCATGACACCCCTCACCCTTCGGCGAATTAGCTTTGAAGGTGTCGAAAATGATAAGTGATTGGGGTATAGAAGAAAGTTTTTCTATCACTTTGGACAATGCCTCTGCAAATGATAGCATGCAAAGATTCTCGAAAGAACACTTAAGATTAACAAATAGCTTGTTACTTGAGGGAAGTTCTTTCATATTCGATTGCGCATTTTAAATTTCATTGTTCAAGATGAATGAAGGTAGTTGGTGATGCATTGCATAAAATTAGACAAAGTGTGGCTTATGTAAAGGTAACTAAAATTAAAACACTACAATTTCATGGATGTGTTAGTAATGTTGGTGAGATCAATACTACAATTGATTAAGATTCGATTATGTTACTAGATGGAACTCCACTTTTATAATGCTAAAAAGTGTAATTAATTATCGTGTTTCCTTTTATAGCTTGAGTTTGCGAGATTCAAATTCAAGTGTTGTCCTTCAGTGAAGAGTGGACAAGATCCGAAATAATGTGTGAACCTTTGAAGCCATTCTACAACATTACTAACTTGATCTCTGGATCTTCTTATCCTGCATCTAAGTTGTACTTTGGGGAAATATGGAAGATGAGTGTCTTCGAATTCCTATTTGATAAGTCAAGATTCTTTGATTCGAGAAATGGCTAAAAATGAGTATAATGTTTGACAAGTATTTGAGTATAATGTTATCTTGAATTTTGTGCTATTCTTGATCCAACAAAAATTTCAACTTCTTGAATTTTATATACAAAACTTGACAAGAACACTAGTGAAGACAAGTGCAAAAGATTAAGGGTGATTTGAGCTTTATGCATAATATGTCAAACTTGGAGATCTCCTAATCCTTCTAACTTTTTATAAGTGGTACCTACTTTTGGAGGAGGAAAAGAATCTTCGGCATCCTCATTATATATTTATGAAGTAAATGCAAACTATTATTGCTATTTCTTTTCATTGGTTTAATTTAAAATTTAAATTTTTATCATTATTATATGTTTAATTTATAGGTATTTGAAGAGCATGAAAGTCAAGCAAGTAACTACACTGGAAAATCGAACTTGATGCTTATTTCGATGAACAAAGGTTGCCTTCATCGGTTGGTTTTGATATCTTGGCTTATTGGAGAGAAAAGAGTCATAGATGTCCCGGTCTTGCAAGAATGGCTTGTGATATATTGGTATTCCAATAACCACAACATGTGAATCCTTTTAGTATTGTCTCTCGAGTTTTAAACAAGTATAGAAGTTCAATGAAAGAGAAATTCGTTCAAGCTCTCATGTGCACCACGAAGTTGGTTATATGGTTTTGAAGGTAAACTTGTTAACTTTACTCAATTGTATCATAGATTCATAATGTTGCAAATTATTCACTCATATAATATTTTTAGTATTGCTTATATGCTTTTATATTATGCATGTTGTAAACTTGGTTATATGTTTTTAATATTTTTTTAACGACTACTTTTCTTGTTGGTTGTAGAATTTGATAATGAAACTAACATTAATCAAGATGGTGAAAGTGGAGAAGCATCCAACACATTTGAACGTGTGAATATCGTTGAAGAAAACTCAAGTGACGTTGTGAGTCGAGTTAGGACTATTTTACTTTGTGTTATCTTAGAAGGAACAAAGTTATTCTGTGTTGTCTTGAAAGGAACAAAGTTATTTTCTATTATCTTGGAAGAAACAAAGTTATTGTATTATCATGAGTATTTCGTGTTATCATGAATATTTTGTGCTATCATGAAAATTTGTAATTTAAAACTTGTTGGAATAAGTTATTTAATTTTGTGTGCTACATTGGAATATTTGTGGTGTATTTTGAATAGTTTGAATTAAGTTAGTATCTTGTTTTATATTTTAATTGTTAACTTATATGGATTATTTAAAAAATTTAATTTTGGATATGAGAAATCCTAAGTTAATATGTGATATACATGTATTATTGCATGTAAATTGCAATTGCATGGTTACTTAAAATAATAAGGAGGAATTTTTATTTTTTTAGAAATAGACATTTAAAACCACCGCTTAGGCGGGATAGCTGGGTCTAGACAGGCGAGTCTGAATAATAATAAAATTAGAGTCCATATAAATATGGATATTTTGAGCCGATCCGAAAAATCCGAGGCCGCATGGGCCGATCCTAAACGGACCAACTATTAACTTCTACTATTAAGTAACTTATACTATGTAGATTGATTCATTAAGTCTAGTTAATGAGTAATTATGTATTGCAGTTTCATTCCCTTTAAATATTATTCATTTATAATATTAAGGACAAAATTTATATACAATTCTTTAAGAATGATTCTTATTATTTTTTAATGAAGAAAATATGATAAATATATTTAAACATCATTTACAATTTACATATATCTAAACATATTTATATATTTATTATATTTTATTAGAAACATAATTACACCTAAAAAATTACACATACCTTTTGTCCTAATATTATAAGTAAATTTAATTTGATTTATTTATTTAAAAATTGATATATCTAGTCCATTATATGTAAAATGTTAGATAGATTAAAAATGTGAAAGTTCTTTCAAATAGAATCATATTGTATCAAATTTGACTACAATTAATTTATGAGAAATAATTCAATATGTCAATTCTTATCTCCATTCTTTGTCATCTTTGCACTTTATGTCTATTTAGAGAATATTATGTGTGGAATTTAACTTTTTTGCACCACTTTACTTTTCCAGTGGTGAGGCAAAAAATAATGTAAACTTTACGGTAAGAAAACTCTGTACACATTCACACAACTCGTTTATTGAACATACAAGAGGTAAAAAAATTTAATATTTTAAAGCTAAGTATTCTTTCAAAAGTAAACAAAAATGTTCATCCTATTTACATTAATATATATCATAAAACAACACTAAATCTCCAAAAAACAACTAGATTGAATATGTCCAGAAAAGTTTTCCGGACTTTCAAATTTAGTCCAAACATCACTTTTTAGGCCCAACACAAAGCCCATATAAGGCTTCCCAAGCCCACTTGACCCAATCAACAACAACGATCCATCACAAGCCCCTAAACACGCTATGTTTTTTATCTCACATGGCACCTTAGTCACGTTCTTCCACGTGTCACCTTCCAACACCACCACATCACTACCTTTACACATATACATTCTCCCCTCCACATCACAACCATTCACAAGTTCTTGGACATGTGGCATCATCTAAAAGTTCTCAACCACTGGACCCCACTTCCACGTCGCAACGTCGAACTCCTCCGCACTACGCTCAAACCGTCCCTGCATCTCCGTACAATAACCGCCAACAACTAACTTTCTCAGAGCCAGAAGCTCCGAGAAGAACACAACTTTACATTCATCTCGTTCCCTCGCCATGTCAGGAAGCGTGATCCACGTGTCATTTGCGTCGGCATCCTCATCATGGTAGATCATACGTTCATGATCCGAACAAGAAAAGAATGCAGGTACCAGGCATATCAGCCCCACGGCGCCATTCACCAGATAAAAATTATAAACAAAAACCGAATTGGAGCTTTCCACGAATCAGGTGCCCACCCGCCCATAACAACTAAATCATACCCGACACCAGCTATTTGACAGAACAACGGTAACCCGTCACACAACTCGGTGCTAACGGTAACTCGCTCAAAAACCGGTTTCAGTTTCCAATACACTCAACATATAAACCGGGTTCGTCATGGACATAACACCCTTTCAAGTAAACCGGTTTTACTTTTTTCAGAATCAAACTTGGACTGAACCGCGACAAGGATTCTCTGTGCATGTCCAGAACTCTTCCTTAACCGGCGAAACTCCGGCATCTGAATCTCCGTTTTCCATCCTTTACTCACAGAAGCTACAGCCGGAAACTGGTTGTACGAAATCCGTATCAAACAGTCTCGTGCTATGTCTTCCGGTAAACCAGAAATCAACTCCATAACAGTTTCGAGAATTTAATGAGAAAGAAAGATGATAGTGAAGAGTTTTTTGAAGGTATAGATATAAATAAGAAAAGGAATATAGATTAGATAAATCGGATAAGAATATAGACAGTGGAAGGTGATGTGTATGGTATTAGAAATGTAGTAGTATATGATTTTTATAGCGGTATGCACATGGAGATTGAGATAAGAATAAAATTTTATAGATAATTATGCGAGGATGTTCTAGAAGGTTTGTAGAATCGGCAAGAGAAAAGACAAGGGGGAGCATTAAAAGCAAAGTTGTCATTTATTTGATTTATTGGATGGGTATGGAGTATTGATTGGTTGGGAGAATCTAACCATATTTTAAAAATAACCGTCATGTTACTAAGAATATTTTATATGTTTTTATTTAGGAAAAATAACATATTTTTGATTTATTGCAATAATTGATGTTTCCTCCTTAGCTATATGTGATTGGATGTTGACTTTGGTATAGGGCCATGGATTTATGAGTCATACAATACAAGTGTGAATCAATTTATTTTTTTTGGTTTAGGTTGAATGCGAGTAGAAGTATATATTCTGTCACCGCCCATTCCATCATTTTCTGCGGAAATTAATTTGGATGGCACATTTTCATAGTCAGCTTTTATCTTTTTAGGACACAAAGTTTTTAGATGATAAAACTATTGGCTCTTACATAGCTGGAATGTGGTACTGCTGAATTCTTTACTTTTTTAATCACCCATTAACCATATTATCAGTAGTATCTAAGACTATTATAGTGTTGTTGATTTAACATGACATATCACTATGCACAGGGACGGCCTAGCTTTTTTAGAGGTTCAAGCCTAATAACAAAATTTGACCCAAAATAATTTAAAAAAAATTATTTTTGAATTATTTTTGGTGAATAAAGAAGAAGAAGGAGATTCATAGGAAAGGATAATAGAGATGGCAAGGATAATAGACATGTGAGAGGCCAATGTTTAAATTTTAAAATTAATCAATTTTAACATTTACACGCGATACATAAAAACATTAAAAAAAAAAATTTATAAATTCATACAAAACCAGCAAATTTAATTTTTATTGATTTAATTTGTTAATTATTAAATATTTTATTTTAAATGTTTATTAATTTTTATTGATTTAATGAAATTTAATTATTATTATTATTAATAGTGCAAATTTATCAGACCATCTTCATAAAAATTTGACTATGTTGTCTCCCCACACATCAGACCATGCCATTCTTCTTGTAACAGGGTAAGAGAAGATTTCCAGATTTCGATTCATCAACTGTGTGACTGACCTTGAGGAGTATAAGGACATTGTTATGCATAGTTGAAATGTACCTCTAGCAGATCTATAGTAGTGTTGTGGAAAAAATTGAAGAGATTGCAACCAAAATTGAAGAATCTTAACAAACCTCTAACTCAGGTGCTTCAAAACTTGACAAAAGTTAGAAGTGATCTGGATAGAACTCAACATGATTTAATGCAGGATAGAATGAAGGTTAGATATATTAAAGAGCATGGTTTTAAATTGCGGCTGCAGATGTTGCGATTATGGTCATCATTGCGATGCGTGTGCGATCGTTGCAGCGTGGATTTTTATAAGTAAATGTTTGAAATATAATGATAAAAATACTTAATGTTAAGATTTTTCAAGTAAATTGAGTTTTAGGATTCTAATATTTTAATTTTTGATGATATTAAAAAATATGATTGAAATTGTCTGAATACAAGATTAGAAATTGTGCATGATTCGAGCAACCATTAACGTAGGCAGCAGCAGACAGCACAGCAACCACATCCACAAGAGAAGATGACATCTTGAAGCAAAGATCCGAGATAGATTGGTTGAAAAGGAGGATGAGAACACTTCTTTCCATGCTTCCATTAGAATCAGAAACAAAGCCAAAAGTATGCAATGCCTTTATCATGATGATGGGACTATAAGTTCGATCCTTCCATTTTATCAAAATATCAACAATCTTAGAGAGAACACCTTGGATTTTTAAAAGTGATTAAAATAAAACAAAATTACACCTAGGCTGCTATGTCACTAAAAAAAAATCTATACTCAAACAGTGTGCATGAGGGGCTATAATAAAGGGATCTAGATATTATAAGAAATGGGAAAAAAAGTTTTACAGGAGAGATAGTGAACATCACCTATATTACCTAGTGTGTGTATATTTAACTCATAAAATAGTATTATTTTTTTTTAACTTTTTAATTAAATGAAAATAAAGAGTCGGGGTTAATATAGGGATTGAGGGAATAAATGAGATTTTGTGGGTATAATCAATTAAGAAGGGATATTTTGGTTTTGGGATAAATGGAAAAGTAAAAGGGAATGTAGTAGGCATTATGTGAAAAAGAGAAGTTTGAAAAGTCTAGAGAGAGAAAATGGGAAACTATTTTTTTAATGGGTATAATGCGTGAGGTAGAAGAAGTCTTTAATCTCCAATAAGATTTTTGTGATTGATTTTAAATTTTGTCATTAATGATGGTAATGATGATTTTTTATATTGATAATGTATTCTTGAGATAGTAAATTCTTTAGGAATTTGTATGACGTTATTTTGAATTTGAGAACAAACATAATTCTGTCGTGTATTTTAATTTGATTTTTCATTTTTATTTGAATAAAGTTGAGATGTTTAGAGGTTAGTAACACTTTGATCATCATATAATGTTTTTTATATAATTTTTGGGGTTAGGGTGTTACATGGATCAACTTTTTTCATACTATTCTATCAAGGATCATACTTTTATCCAACTCATTAATCTCAAGATCTTTCTTAATAACTTCACTTATAGTCTTTATGGATCTTCCTCTTACTCAAATTTTTTCTCCATTTGGTACTCTTACTACAAATCTATAGTTCATCTTCTATGCCCAAATCACCTAAGTATATTTCTACCATTTTCTTATATAGGAACCTTCACTTTCTCTAATAATTTCATTTCTAATTTTATCATGTAGTCTAGTATATTACATATCATTCATTCAATCTATTATGTCTCAAGCTCTACCGCAATTACTTTCTTCAACTTTCTTGTCAATTTTCTAATTTTCCATTATTTTATCGATATCAAAATCAGGTGTCTTACCGCTTACACTTACTTTATTCTTATTCCCATTCATACTTGTCTGCATATGCTCACTTCAACATTAAATTGCTCACTTTTATTCTTATTTTATTCTTAGCAATATATTGTAAATCCATTACAGTGAAATCAATAGATCATTGTATTAATCAAGTCCGCAATCGATGTTTAACTTTGCCATCATCATACAATTCCGAGGTTTGTCATGATCATTATTATGTTCACTTTACGATTATGAACATTGAATATTCAAGACAACTATGATGAAACTCAGATGTGAACATTGGGAGATCGATCTTGGGGATCAAGTTGCTTGAGGTTGTTATAGATGGAATTTATTTTGTCCATGAAGAGAGCTTCCACGACTATTTAATTTATACCTTACAACTAAGGGATCTTAAAGTTTCTTCCTACATGGGTATGGCCAAATTATTTTTGGCTAGAGCGTGTCAATATAATCATATGGAGGAAGCAACTATTCGGTTTGAGAAAGAGTTATGAGGCGGTTGAAGACATTGTGGCTGGTGGAGGTCCTTTCTTTCGGGACCTTCAATAGAGGATGACTTCTTTATACATTAGAGTTGGTAGTTTGTATTTGTAATTGGTTGTAGAGGCTTCATCATACGCTTTTCTGGCATCTAGAGCCCAATCTTTGGTGTTACAAGATCATATTTTGAGAGATACTTGAGTGTATGGTCTGAAATCGAATTTCGATTGAGCTTTGGATAGTCATAGTATTGCGACTCCATATTTTGACCTTGGAAATTTTATTAGCAAGATCATTGTCCTCTAAAGCACATCAAATTTTGGCGGGTGTGTTTTTAGTAAAATTGTTAAGGCGAGGATGTAAAGTTTGACATGACCACGAGGCATAAGACAATTTTGGGTTTTTCCGCTCAAGACTTTCTCCTTGCTATTCATATTGATGGGCTAGCGAACATATGTCATCGGTGAAGTATATTATTATCCTAAGATATCGCCTTAAGATTCCTTTATTTCCTATTGACGGGTTTGCCCGTTTGTCATAAGCGTGTTTGGATACAATTGGAAACACAAAATTCATATTAGAGAGCTGGGCTTCAAATCGACATGATCTTATTATGGATGTCTTGTTTGATGTATTGCCATAGTATATGTGTGAAGAAAAAGGCGTCGTGAATTTTTTCCGATCCACATAAGGGAGATCGACACTTAGGTTGATATATGTTATGATGTCTTGATGGATAGGAGGATAACATGTTTGTGTGGACTTGACGGGTTTTCCGCTAGTGGAATTGAGGGTTGGTTGTTTTTGTTGTGGACAAACAACTCTTAAAGTTCTTCAAATAAAATGGTCAAACATGAGCAATATGTTTTGATACTTTTTTAAACTTTTGATATCTTAGCATCATGTAGTTGATCTCTTATAAAGAGAACACACTTATAAATAATAATTATATCTTCTAGCTCTATAAATATAGTTTTTAAGTGAATTAGTTTTCTCATCCAAAAAATAAGGTGCAACTTTTGTTTGTTTGCTTTCTATATAAAATTTTTCTTAAGGGTGTGTTTGTTTCAAGATATAAATTTCATTCCTTGAAATTATATTCTTTGGATTATTATTTTTAGGAATAATATTCTTACTTATGTGTTTGGATAAAATTAAAGTTCCTAAAAATATTTATAAATTAATTTAATTTAAAATTATAAAAAACATAAAAATAATGAGTATAAGTGAAAATTATAGGAAATTAAACTTATTTTCATGATAATATTGAATTCTGACCCTTTAATCATGAACATAACTATGAGAAAAATTAAATGTAAGCAATATTCCTTAAAATCCATAAATTATTTTATAAAATTTAAAACAAACATGAGATACTGTATTGAACATTTTTGAGAATACACTCTAAATTAATTATGAAAATATATAAGTTTTGTTAAAGTCGGCATAATAATTTTTTGTAAGAAAATTTACAGAAAAATAAAATAATTAAAAATAAAAGTGACTTGCAATTCAATTGGTGGACCATTTCAAAAAAAATTATTATAGTTTAAAAATTAAATTAGAAATGATAATAATATAGCGATAAAACTGAAAAACTATGTTGTTTTGAAAATAAAATAAAATCACTATAGGTGGTTATACTTTTATAAAAATGAAAACTACATATGTTGTTATCCAAAACTGAAAATTGTCAAACATCAAATTATCAATCAATCACAATGTGACCATAACAAATTTAATTTAATGTCAAAAAGTAAGTGGAATTTAGCATCCCATATAAGATTAGTTTCATAAAGGGTAAAACTAAAATTATGGATAAGATTGTCGTGTCAATGTGATGCATGGTGAAAATTCTTGTGGGCTACCTCCCCGGATAAGATAATGAATGGTTTCACTCTTCAGCTCCTATCACAGTTTTAAATTATTTTCTCAAATTGTAACTTATTTTATAATGCTAATTAAATATTGACTTTTATGTTTTATCATGTTATTAATTTTGGTTTTCAAATTTTGAATTTATTATATTTTAATAAAATTAATTTAAATATTTTAATAAAAATAAGCATTATATAATTATATTTGTTTGTATATGTTTCACCAATTAGTTTTCAAGAAAAAGAGATTTCCATTTTCTCTTCGATATTTCAACTTCAATTTAATTTTGCATGGGATTGTAATACATGACATATTAGAAAATATTCACCTGTTTTAAAATGAGTGTTTTAAAGAATGTCAATTTGCTTTTTAGTGTAGTAATAATTGTTATTTTTTAATTATGTTATTTAATTATTATTTTTCTGTCCCATATTATTTGTCATAATGAAATATTTCACATTGATTAAAAACAATAATAAATAAGAAAAAAAGAATAGTGACTTTATCAAATTATCTTGATTAATTATTAGTGTATTCAAATTAGCATTAATGTTAAGTGAGAAAATAATAAGTTAAGAGTATTTATTAGAGGATACAATTAAAAATTAAATATAAAAGTGCATTGGTAATTTAAAGTGACAAGTATTTTGGGACAATTTTTCCCTAAATGTGACAATTATTATGGGACGAAGTAAGGATGTCAATTTGCATACATTAATGGGATCCATGTGGGGATTATCTCATTTGGAACATCGAAGTTGGAGATTATTTCCTCCGTCTTGTGGATTCCTCGATTCGAACTTATTATTTAACTTTTATATTTTATATATTATATAATTTTATAAAAAATATTAATGTATTAGAAAATAAAGAGTCATTTTAGTAAATCATTTTATGTTTATGTTTATTGTATATTATTATTTCATTATTCAAGTATCAAATCTTAAAGTGCACCCAATATATATGATGTGACATTGTCTCCTCCTTTTCTTTTCGCACTTATCTTTGTCTTCTTCATTCATCATCTCCTCTAATCACATCATCATCAACAATCATTCTTCTTCTTGTTCATTGTGCTATGGTAATTACTCTTCAAATTCACTTTACTTTCATTAGTACATGTTTTTCGTTTAATTAATAAATTAATAGTTATAGATTTTCCACACCCTCATAATCAACCACTTGTATTGGATGACGATTGCATTGTAATTAATGACGGACGCATGGTAGGAACAAGTTATGTTAGTAATTATTGTTTTTATAGGAGAAATATTAGCAACAACATGTGTTTTGCTTCTTTTTTTTGTTATTGATGCAAGATGTATTTTATTTTTTGATAAAATAAATGATAAATGATAAATGCAAAATTTGTGTTTTAAAACAAGTAAAAATAATAAAATATTATTGTCATAGTTTTGATAAAAAATATAGATATTTTCTTAGAATTCGATCACTGTGGATCTACGGGATATGTGAAGATGGGGATGTAGAAAATATTTCGTGTGTGAGTTTGAGAGGATGGAAAATAAATTTGAAAGTGAGGCAAGGGTGGAGAGCATCCTCCAAACATTCTTGATTGACATTCCTAGAATGAAGGGAGTAGTTTGTACACTATTTTTAACATATTAACAAAACTAATTTAAAAAATACAATATTTTATAATAACATGATTATATTTCATAAAATCCGTGTGAAAAACTTTAAACGATTGAAACGGATAATACAAATGGACAAGCTTGCAAATTGCGTAGTGGTATGAACTTAGATTGCTTTCATGAAATCTTTTGTCTCTTAATTGGTGTTCCACTTGCTCCCTTAAATTCTTGTCATAAAGTTGAAATTTGATGATTTGTATTTATATGATTGTCCATTTGTCACTTGTGCGTACTGTGTAATCTCTTCTTAGATTAAATATGGTTTGAGATTGTTAAAAATCATAAAGCCAAAAATAATAAAATGTCAAATTTAAACAATTCATAGATTTTAGATTTGATCAATTCAATTTATGGATCCGTACTTTAAAATTAGAATATTAAATATATTTTAATTTAAAAATAATATAAATTAATATAAATATATTATAAAATATTTATAATATTTTATTTTAATAATTGATTAGATTTGTTTGTTAAGTTTTTAGATTTGTGTGACAATCTTAGGGTTTATAGAGTTAGGGTGTTTTCAAGGAAAACTTAGAAAGATAAAGATTTTGAGAAACACACTTCACATTGAGTTCGTGTACATTATTGAGAGTTGAAGAGGTTGAGAAATATTTGGGTAAAAATATGGTTGTTTTGGAGCCTTAGGTTTGTTCTTGGGAACTTTGAAGGCATAAGTTATTCTTGTAACTCATATGTAATCTTTGTAACAACTCGACAATAGTGAATTTGAGAGTTGTTATCTCTATAGTTAATCTTTTAATCGAGTTGGATAAACAAATATTCGTACTTTCTTATCTTATTCTGTTATATTTTGTGTTTATTGATTATACTTGTTGAAGGTCATTTATTTTAGTTGCTACTATTCTTTGCCTCAATATTAAAATTGAACCTTGTAAATATTCACAACAAGTGGCACCCACCGTGGAGAAGGGGTATCATTTACAAGTGAACATCGTGGGTAAATAGGAGATCAAGAAATTTTTCATAAACAACGACTTTGGATTGTGGAAAATAAAGATGCAAGCAATTTCAATTCAAGAGAAGTAGTATATTGATGCTTTTAAGGGTAAATCATTGATGTCTGCATGACGTACATATGTACTAAAAAGCGAGATGATGGATAAGGGTAAACGTGTTACTATCTTGTGCCTATGGGATAAAATTCTAAGAAAGGTCACTATGGAGCAAACTACGGTTGCTATATAAGGAAAATTTGAATCATTGTAAATGACCAGGTCTATAACTCACGAGTTGTGTCTAAAACAACAACTTTATTCATTCTGAATGATGAAGAACAAATCCATAGTGGAGCAACTTACATAATTTACACAATATTATTGATGATCTTGATAATATTTAAGGGAAGATTGATAATGAGGACAAAGTTTTACTCTTGTTTAGTTCATTACCTATACCCTTTGAGCATTTTAAGGATGTTATCTTTTATGTTAAAGAATGTACTATTATTTTGGATGAAGTCTAGAGGACGATGAAATCCAAAGAATTTGCAAATGAGAAAGATTTGATAATTGAAGATATTGGTGAAGGCTTAAGTGTGTCGAGAACAGGAGGTGGGCGTAGAGGGATATCCAAATCAAAGAGGTTTGACAAATCAGAGGAAAAAATTTAATTGTTAGAAAACCAGTCACTTTAAAAAGGATTCTCTTGGATGAGGATGTTGGTGCACTAGTGATATCGAGTTTAGAAATTGAAGATAGTGGGTTATTGACTCGAGTTGCTCTTATCACATGTGTCTAAGAATATATTACTTTGAGACTTTGAAGTGCGAGGTGGAGTAGTTCACCTTGGTAATAATAAGGCTTGTAAGGTTCATGATTGGTATGGTCAAACTTAAAATGTTTGATGATCGTGAGTTTTATTTACAATGTGAGGTATGTTTGAACTTAAGTGAAATTTATTTTCTATAAGCATTTTAATTATCTAAGTTACTGCTAGAGTTAAATGGACTATTGAAGATTTTCGTGATGAAGTGATTATTGCTAAAGGGTCTAAAATATGGTATATATAATTTAGAAGGTTTAAATATTGTTATTTATTCATCATTAACTAGTGGAGGTTTTCAAGACAATAAATAGCTATGTGATGTGAGGAGGCATTATAAATGCCTTGAGTGCAGAACAATATAATCAATTTTGCATTAAACAAGGGATAAAGATGCATAAGACTAATAAGTTGTCATTGAGTTTCTGGGGTAAGGTTGGTGTCAAAGCAGCTTGCTTGGTTGGTAGAGAGTTGTTTCAAATAAAGAATAGTAAAAACCAATGGATGAAGCTTTTAGAAACTAAGAGAAAACTAATTTGGAAGGATTACATAGGCCTCTAATTATCATTTGACTATTGATAACGTAAAGAGGGAGATTGTAGCATATCAAACATATGGTTATGCTAACCTTGAGTGTTATGCTTTGAATGTGGTTGGAGGGTTGCAAAATTTAAAAAAGATGACCTTTAGGGAGCCATTCGAAAGCGGGTGGAGTCAATGATGGTTGAAAAACCATGCTTGTGAGCTTATTATATCACTTAGGTAGAAATATGTGATTGGAAACAAGTAAATGCAAGTGGAGAAATCAAAGTTCAAGATATCTTGAACTTAATGAATATTATTGAATAATGTTTCAATATGGTATAGAGCAATAAGGATGTTGATGGTTTAATTGACATACACATGATTTCAAGTCAATATGGAGATTATTGAAGTATGTCTTAAAACCTTTGTTGATGAAGATAAAGAAAATGTGTTTCAATATTTTCAAAAATCAAGAAGTTGAATAACGAAAAATGTTGGTTTAGGTGGTTCATGGATTTTGGATTTGACGGTTTGGTTTGCCAATCCATTTATTTAATGTTAGAATATTAGATATATATTAATTTAGAAATAGTCTAAATTAATATAAAATATATTATAATATATTTATAATATTTTATTCTAATAATTGATGGGTTTGTTTTTAGCTTTGTTTCTTTAATTTTTGCTATTATAAATATGTATCTCTTCAATGTTTCATAGTGTAACAATCTTAGGGTTTATAACAAAAAGGTAGAATATAGGGTTTAGGTTCTTCTCAAGGGAAAAATTAGAATGACAAAGGTTTTAGGAAACACTTGTTTTAGGTGGCTTGCTTATATTATTAAGAGTTTGAGAGGTTGGGAAACATTTAGGTAGAAAATTGGAGTTTTTGGGGCCTTCAGAGATGTTCTTCAGAACTCTGAAGGTGAAAGTTATTTTCTTGTAACTCATATGTAATTTCTTATAACAACTTTGACAATATTAAATTGAAGAGTTACTCTCTCCCCAAAGTAGATCTTTCGATCGAACTGAGTAAATAAATTTTTCGTATTTTCCCGCCTTATATTTAATATTTGTCTATTATAATTATAATTGCTAAAGGCTATTTATTTTAATTGAGAGTGTTCTTTGTCTCATATATTGTAATTGAATATTGTCATTATTCACAACAATCTCTAAATGCAACAGAGCAAGACAGGGAACAAAATGTTTTAGATGCATAAAGAAAGAAAATTAAAAATGTTATAAAAACATAGTTTTATTATAAAAAATAAGGCAAAGAATTGTGGATTAACAATATTTATTTTCTTCCGAGACCTTAATATATAAAACATTCTCCAAATAATTTTTAATTTAAAAATCATACTTATTATCTTAAATTTGCACTTAGTTACTTATCATTATTCTAAACATGATTCAATAGATTATTTTTCATAAATACCATTAGTCAATTGATGTTTGAAGACAATGATGACAAAGTGGAATTGAGATTGAGGTTACATAACATAGAGTGGAATTTAAAATCAATCCAACATTGTGTTTGATGGAAAGGTTTATTACAAATAGACCTATCTAAAATCAATGAATAAAGGTGAAGATGAAGAGTGTCTAGAGCATGGTGAAGGGAGTCAGAACCAAGAAAGCATGGAATATTAATCTTTTAGTTTAACCATCACATTGATTTAAATAAGATGTTGAATGAAGGTCCATCGTTTTACAACAAAATATTTTGCATCCTAAGAGAGGTGGTTTCTCAAAAGTTGACAATGTCGAGATCCATCTAGTTTATCTTCTTCTCAATCGAGTAAGATAAATTGGCCATATTATTTTGTTGCTTCATATAATCACCATCAAATTATGTAACAAAGGGATTGTTTTGGTTATCCATATATGATATCTATAATAATAACTTCTTCGATATTGATTGTCCAAATCTTCCATTTGTCTATCCAAGTGGCCTCTTAGAATTCACCAAAAGAACCATGACTAACATGAGATACAATTGAGATTTAGAAAGTGAAGTATTATATTACCTAACCCCTCAAACAAAGCGGAAAATCTACAATTTTGATGATCCTATGAATTTGATAATGTTGTTGATGAACAAGGGGTCAATGAAGGAGTTGAAAACATAAGTGGTACTCCTCATAGAGACATTCCATATCGATGCAAATCTTGAGGAATGAAATCTAAGGATGAAATGGATGAATTAATTGTTGCTCGCGATATGAGTATGAGCAGCTGTGGAATGACAATTGACAACAAAACTTATGGACTGAGCAATGAGCTAACTATCGAGTTATAATGGGGGTTCGTGTATGACTACACTTAAGTTCTTATGAAACAGAACAGTAATACAAGTAATAACTCAAAGATCCTTACTATGCTTCAAATATGCACAAATTCAACAAAATCAACACTATGAAGAAAAAGTGCAATGACATACATCTCAAGTGCAATAGCGTCTGATTTTGAGACTGCTCAAAATGATCAATTCATAATGATCAATATAATATTGGATACCCAAAACAAACAAGTTATTTTCCTTCACGCTATTACACAATTTCAATCTCTTCATGAAGAAGTCCAAAGGTCTAGTGGTGTTTTCAAGGTTGAATCAACCATCTTCGCACGATTGATGTTCAACATAATGAAGAAACATATAAGTTATATGAATCTATGCGTCGAAGTGGACAATTTATCAAAGGCATCATGATGGCCAAAATGAGCATCGATGTCTTACCTATTTCAATTTTGTTCCATTTCATTTCATATCATTTAATGCATTTCTTTAAGAACAATTTTTTTATTATTATTTGTGATTTTGGTTTTATGTTGAGGGTTTTATGTGTTTGAACAATATGTACAACTTTGCACTGATTATGTAATGTTGAATATTCATCCTTTATTTTATTTCTTATCTATTTTCTTTAAACATAGTTTACATATATAAAATGATGTATGTGTATGAACATTATTTCTATGTGAAAATTGCCTCTAAATGATATGTATACATATGATGTGATGTAACATATAAGATGCTTCTAATTATGTATTTTCTCTCTTTTTGATATTGTCAAAGGGGGATGAGATATATTGATAAATATTGAGATCACATATTAGGGGCATAAATCAATCACATGAAGTGCATCGTCACATTTTTGACGTCATAAAAATAGGGGAGTTTATAAGTAAAACATGATATTTGTTTTGAGTGATGTCAAAAATGTGAGAACCTAGCATTTCTATAATTAGGCGTTTTTCTGATTCTGATATGGCACTTTGTTCATTTAAAGTCTTAGGATGTTTAGGATTTATATTGAGGATGTTTAGAAATCATATTGTAAATAGTCTCATACATTAAAAGTTGTTTTTACATAAAATTGAACTAAATGTGTCGACACATACGTATTTCAAGTCGACAAATGCAACTCAGTAAATAAGTTTTTAACTTCTGACTTGTTTAGGTCGACACATGCATCATACAGGTTGACACATACTAAAGCGTTTCTAAAATTGAATAAATTTTCAATTTATGTGTCGATACATACGAATTTCAGGTCGACACATTTACAATCATTTTAAAGTCGGTAGCCTCTAACTTGTTGGCGACCGTATTGATCGTACATACAACTTGAACTTAACATATGTGTCCACACATGATATATAATTGACAGTTGACACGATTATTTTGGTTAAATTTTCAAATCTTTTAATTTGAAAATTTTCTCTTTTTCCCTAAACTTCCAAAACTATAAATACTTCATTCATGCATCATTTCAACTTGAAGATACTATAAAATTAGCCATTTTCTCTTCATCTTCAACCTCCAATCTATGCATACCTAACAAACCATTGTAATAATTATTTGTTGGGGTGCCATCTAGACGAGGATTGAAATTATCCAATTAGGTTCTTGTGTACCCGAGAATATTGGATTGCGATTTACAGGGGTTCGTCCGAAAAAACCATGGGTTTGTCCTCCAAGATCATTGATTGATTTGAGGGTTTTCGTACAAGACGAACAAGGTTTATTATGGCCAAGTGATTCCCTTTGAAGATAAAGACTGCAAATGATCCTTTGGAGATAAAGAATGCAAAGGAAATGATGAGAATGACAAATCAAATTGAAGTTCTTATGGTACAATAGGTAAAATTATTATTAGCTTTGAGATAAAGTCTGCAAAAGAGTAGCAAGATCAAGATGGTCAATTTTTAACAATTGTATTTTGGTCTTTCTCAAGATCAAATGAAGAGAATGGGTTCAAATCAACAACAAGCATTAGGGTTTTTGGAGTTGCTCTTGAACACTTCTCTTGTATCAACTTTTTACATAGTGAGAATTATCCTATTTCCATTGGAATTAGGCGCAGACGTATCCACGCGCGAGGACGACAGTAGAAAATGTGAAGACAAATCCTTGTGTTTCTTTCCTTATCGATTTTACTTGCTTTATTTTCATCAATCAATTTGTCTAATAGCATTGCGTTATCAATGGATTCATACAAATTTTTGAACCTTTTTGATTTGACTCAAGTGTTGATATTACTTATAATCACTTTTGATTGTAAATGATTTTTATCAACACAACTTAAGGAAAAATTTGAAAACTCAATTACACACCAAGTATTCGATAAATTGTGGCTTGTTCTTTTGATAAATTACCATTGAAATAGTTTTACAATTAACTTGAAATAAGCGTTCAATAAGTTATAGTCCGTAAATCCAATGAGCTATTATAAAGGTGACTTATTACAAAAACTCTTCTACTTAAACTATTCAATAGATAATTTTTGAAAACTAGAATTTTCTAGAATTTTGAAGTTGGGTATCTATTATCTAGATATGTTGTAGTAAACAACATGTGAAAGCTCACATGGTCGTGTCCATCAAAGTTAGCAAAGTCATGTAAAGGCACAAAAATACTTTTGCAAATACTATGACAAAATCACACATGCACACACATACTCACACAAATCTTAGAGAATACTCTTTTTTAAATAAAACCACACGAAATTGTTTTAGGGCTAAATAATTAAAGAGATTGTTTGATCACTAGGATGATTTTTCACCGGATAATCGATTAGCCCTAATCTAATATATTATTTTCACTTATTTGAGTATAAAATTGATTGGGACAGTCTCTTAATAATTGAAAATGACTAAATAGCAAAATCTTCCATTTATACCTTGAATAATTTATTATTTAAGATCAATAATTAATTCTCCTAATCAATTATGAAATTCATTTTGTCCATGGATTATTTTCAAATTTAAACCACAATATAACTAACATAGATCGTATTATCATTTAATTTAATCTAAAAAGATTATCATTTCATTTAACCAAAGAAAATCGAGGTTCTTAAGCATTAGTAAGTTATGTGTCACTTTGTCTGCACACAATTGATGATAGGAACATTGAACATGGTTTATTTAAACCAAAAAAAATTATTCTAGCCGTGGGCAAACACGCTACCCTGACGTGAATACAAACCGATCACTAGGTTATTTTAACATGAAAGCTGAGACCACATGTGACAAATTGACAATTATGCATAGTAACAAACAACACGCGTGACCGCGTACACCGTCACGGTTAACATAACAGTGTGCGGTACGTAGCATATGGGTTAAAGACAGTTAACACTTGACAGCTAAGTTATGTTACTTTAAAAATTGTTTATATCAATGCAATGCAAGTAAAGTACTACTCCACATGCTTTAAAAAAATAGGTTCTACAACTAAATATTATTATTGTCCATTCTGTGTGCTTTTTCTTTCAATATTGAGATTTGTCCTGACTCGACCATTTCTTCTAGAAACAATGGCGTCTTTTTTCCAAACTACAAGTACCATCAGCGTGCTCTCCACACTCTACTAACATTACAATTATAGCTACGTTAAGGAAAACGATATAAATAAAACAACGGAATTTCTAATATTTTATCATTGAGGATTGAGGATCGTTCATTTTAAGTATAATTTTTCAAAGTATATGAATTTTAAAACTCCTTTTGTTATAAATTTCTATATTATTAATTTAAAGAATATTAAATTTGATTTTATAGAAAAATAATGTTTGGATAATGTTTTGATCTTTGATGCACAAATCGGATTAGTCGATTTATTAAATGAGTTGGAAACCGATACCAAAATCTAAAAATCCATATTTTATTATTACATATTTCTATAAATCATGTCAAAAATCATTTTCTTATAATTAACAAAATACTCATGAGTAAATGAATTTATTTAATATGATATGATATAGATTTAATTTAAATATATATTTTAATTTAAAATTAATTATTTAATTATAAAATAAATAATGATAATATAAATTCAATTTTGATATTTAAAATATTCTTTTGTGTTTTAAATAAAAATAATTATTAATTAAAATAAAATAGATATTTTGTGATATTGGCTTGTGAGTAAAGTATATATTTTGACATTTGAAAATAAAATTTTGTGTCTCAAATAAAGATAATTGTTGATTAAAATCAAATAAGTATTTTGTTGATAGTGACACGTGAGAAAAAGATAATATATACTCCATTCGTCCAAAATTATAAGAGAAAAAAAATTTAAAATATATGAGAAAATTTCATCTTTCATCTAGGTAGAATTAAATGCAAATTGCATTTAATTTACATTCTCTCTTATGATTTCTATAACTAACAACCAACTATAATTTTTTTACATCTTCCAAAACATTTTATTTTAGAAAACCACAAGTCAAATAATTATGTTTTACTTTTCTTAATAGGTGTAATTTTATTTTTTTTTTTGATAATTTGGGACGGAAAGAGCAACTTGATTTTTAGTAGTACGGTGTTAATATGTCAAGTTGGATAATGATTCTCACATTGAATTAAAAGAGAATATTGAATTTTTAAGTGAAAATGCATAGACCCAATATCTTAAGGTTTTTGGTTAATATGTAATTTTAAGAAATAATTTCGTGATAAAATTTCATTGGTATAGGTTATTAAAGATAAATTACCCATGATTTTATAAGGGGTAGTCTAGACCTCACCTAATTGTATAGTATAACTCATGGCGAAATATCCATTTTGGTCTCTAACTATAAATCATGGTTCATTTGGTCCTTAACTTTTTGCGCCAAATTAGTCCCTTAATTTTCAAAATGATGCAAACAAGTTCATTTCCACTCCATTAGTCAAAGTCATTAAATTCTCGTGGCACATTTGATCAATTATTGTGGCGAGTTGTCTGAAAAACCGATAAAAGATATTTCAGTTTTGTTTATTGTTATTCGTCTCCCAATTTCTAACAATGAAACCACCACCCATTAAATCAAACCCACATTGGCAAAACTTTTAGAGATGTTTTAGATCCTACAAATATGACCATTCAGAAAGTGTAACAAAATTTTGGGAACCATCATCATTAAACTTGAAACAATGTCATCATTAATTCCACGAGCAAACTAAACACAAATCCGAACTCTTTCAAAATTCAAATAACGCCATCGACCTTTACATCAATCTCTTAATTAAATTCAACCATTAATGCCATTGGTTACAATATCAACACTAAATTCATCACCAATTCAATAACAATGGCAAACTAGTTTCCTAATTCAATAAAAATAATTCACTAATGAAGAAAAAATATGAGTTACCATGAGCTTGTTATTTCAAAGCGTATTGAACAAACAAGGAAAGTGTTTGGAGAGAGATGTTATTGAGGCAACGGAGTTGTATCGCGAGATAAGGGCGATGGTTGACAAATTTGGTTTAATAAAATGGTTTGATAAAGTGTGTAACAGGGTAGTAGTAGCAGTCAGCGGATAGAAGTTTAGGGTCGTAGATGAGTGTTGGTGATAGTAAACGGAAGAGATGAGAAATGTAACAAAGTGTATGGTTGTTGGATGAGAGATCTCAATGTGGATCAGAGATGGCGATAGTGGTTTGTTAGAGGTATTGTTGTGGAGAGCGGAGGTTGTAGTGATTTATAGGAATATTATGGTTGCACTGGGTTATATGAGGCGTATGGATGCGAGGCGGAGTTGAAGAGACGCAAAGGTAACAAGAAGGATGAATCATGGTAGCGGTGGAGGTTGAGTGGTTATGGCTGATTTAATAGGTAGGGTTTCATTATTAAAAATTGGGGAAGATGAATACCAAAATTGTAAATATCTTTTAGCGTGTTTTAGGGCCTTCTTCATCATAATAATTGGTCAAATGTACCATGATTTAACAGACTTGACTAACGGGTGACCGGAATGGACTTGTTGGCATCATTTGAAAATTAAGGGACGATTTGGCACCAAAAAAAAAGTTAAAGAGACCAAAATAGTATTTACTACTTATGATTATAGGAATCGAAACAGTGCATCCAATGACTCTTTGTAATCATGCCTCACAAATAGGGTTTGTTATCCCTATGAACTATATATAAATGTCGTCAATTCGGGTGTCAGTTTAAACTCAATTTCAATTCACTATTCTCCCTCACATGCTAATTGGCGTTGTTGATAATCTTATTTCAGCCTTATCTAATCTTTAAGTTCAAATTCAACATTACCTGGGGTTTTCATTTCCATTCTAGTTCTAGTAGCCAAATTGGTGTCATTATATGGGAATCGACTTATAGTTCATATGTTTTCCATAATTTCATGTTAATCTCTCTGGTTTGTTAGTTAGTAGCCTTCTTGGGTCATTGAATCGAAATCACTAATGATAAACGGGAAAATTTGTGGCATTCAATTAAATAAAAGTTTTACTATGATTCTCTAAATTTCCAAATATATGTTTACGCACTTCTAGTAATGGTTGGATCAAAAGCTACCGTTCCACTTCGCGGCGATTAATCAACCACATCCTCGTTCCTAGTGGTGTGAATCATAACATAGGTTCACTACATACAAATAATCTGAGGACTCCTTAAATAGCTACATATGTCTAATTGATTCTAATTGACGCTACGAATAAAGACAGCTAATAAGTCAATAAATCAACGGAAAACACGAAGCACCTGAGTTCTCCCAAAATTCAAAATCGAAGCGACTACGGCTCACTCCATCATATTGGTGAAAAATCATTCTACAAGAACCATATGAAGCATTCTTTGTGTTCTGGATCTTGCTGAATAAAGTAAAAACTTCATGGAAGCCCCTCATGTTGGGTGAAATCAGATGGAAATGGAAGATCAAACAAGCACATCTGACTCGTGAATAAGCAGTTTAATTACTTCCATACTATGAAGCGTAAAAATGCAAGATTTTGCATAAACATTAGTCGGACCAACTAGGCTAGTGTTCAATGGTACATCGGGCGATAGCAATGGTCATTGAAGGATTTTTGTGAATGGTTCTGTGTAATTTATTGCACAAAGACAACATGTGACATTAGTTGCTTTTAACGAAATAGTTCAAGGGAGGAAAAAGGCGTGCGATTTTATTTGACATATAAATGCCTTTATTAATTGTTATATTAATTGTTATGAGATCACTTCTTAAAATATTTTTTCTGTTATTTTTATTAAAACATTTTAGAGAATATTTTTAAAGAATATTGAGAAAAAATAAGCGAGAAATGTGTTATTTAATTAAAATAATAGGTAAATCCATAAATGATATAAAATAGAATAAAGCTTTCACAAGGAATATTCTTTAGAAAATACTATATGATAAAGTTTTAGTACGAAACACATAATAGTATGAGATTAGAATTACATTGAAACATAAACAACAATGTTATATAAAAAAAAATTACACATGAAACATCTCATAGTATGAGAAGGAAAAAGATCATTTGTTTTTCCTTCTACCATCTCTCACCCCTTCATCCAGGGGATTAAGTGATTTTTAAAAAAAAAATTGCTTTGAAAGAAAATTTATGCAAAAGAATGGCTAGGATAGGTTGAATGGGCACCAAAAAATTTGGAAGGATCAGTCCGTATGAAACATAATACTATTAAGCGTTTGTATCAATTTAAAATAGAGAACCCACATAGCATAAGCCTAGTAGATGAAGCTATGTCGAGAGAGATGTTGCTTCTGCAACAAATATTCAAGTTCAAGTTATATATATAATGATATTGTCTTCTCTATTTTGTCTTAACTTCCTCTCAAATCTTTCAAGATTTCAATACACATGCAAATCATGGTCTCTTGTTTTGATGATCCTTATTTCATGAATATGCGAAAGTCTTTCTTATCTAAGTTCATATAATTATGATAATAAATCTTTCCTCTTACATCTCTTAGGTGAAGACTTTCCCCACCATTTGTATTCTCTTTCGGTGAGAGGGTTGAGAATATAGTGAATTAAAGTTGTTAGAGTCGTTTCATACGAATCGCTTTGAAATTTTAGGCTCGGTTAGTATTAACGGTAATCTTTTCTTGATATCGATAATATCTACAATGAAGGTAGAAAGTTATATTGTGGAACTCAACTACAAAAAAAATTAAGGATGTTCCTTCTAGTCTATCAATCTATATCTTTAGGGAGAAATGATGCTTTTGTTGATCATATTTGGTTATGGCCGTGTTAAAGATGATTATAAAATAATTCAAATCGGCATATCAGATGTGTTAACACTTGGAAGATATATAGGAAATATATAACCTAAGTAGTAACTCTTGGAAGAAATTGGATGTATATATACCTACATGGAAGACTTACATTCACAATGTATACATAGATGGTGTGTCATTGGTGGAATAGAGGCGAAACACATACATATGTTGTTTTTTTGACTTGATTTGTGAATCATCATTTAAACTTTCATGTCTTCTGACCTAGATGATAGGTTGACTAATCTTTCTAGTAGGAAGATGTTGGGAAAATTGATGATATTGAATGGGTCGCTTGCTTTCATCTTAAATGACTTGGCGTCTACATTTCATATTTCAATTTTGGGTGAAATCGTGAAAATTATGGACTAAACTTTTTGTTGTTGGGCCTTACCATCCATTTGTAATTATAATCTCATACTATGAATGTGTTATTGCTAAAATTTTATCATATAATATTTTCTAAATAATATTCTTCGTGAAAGTTTATTCTATTTTATTAATTTATGGATTTACCTATTATATTTAGAGATTAATTACTATGCATTGTCACTGTAAAACTTTTACACGTCAGTGCATCATAACCACCCATGATATTATTTAATACATAATTAAAATTAAAATAATATAATTTACAATTTAGATCATAATTCCTTGATGGTATAAAACTTCTTTATACCTTAATGTATTCAATTAAATTATATTTTTAATTAAAATAACACATTCTCACAATTTTTTCTCAATATTCTTTAAAATATTCCCTTATAAAATGCTTTAATAAAAATAACAGAAAAGTATTTAAAGAAGTAATATCTCATATAAAAATTAATAAAGGCATTTGTATGCTGAACTCTGTTGATGTTGAAGTAGAAGAAGTGGAATAAGGTTTTACTTAAAAGTTATAACTAATAACTAAATTAGTATATAGATATTATGCAAAAATAAAAAGATCCTTTTAAAATTTATAATGTATATTTGATAGTAACTATAAGAAAAAATAATATGATTTATTTTGTAACAAAATATTTTCTAAATAATATTTGATGAGATATTAAATTTAGTAGTATATTTTGACAAGTTATTTTAAATTGATTATTAAGATGTAAATAGATTTAAAATTTACATCAAACATTTGTAATAATATTTATAAATATATTATATTTTCTAAATAGTATTATACTATAATACAATATAGAAAAGCACATGAAAAAGTTATAACAAACATAAATAATATTGTTGTTTCACTTCTAATAGTATTTATAAATAAATAAATTATATTATAGTAATATACATATCAATTAAAACAATTTTTTAATTAAAAAAAAGTATTATAATAAACACCAAACAGAAATAAAAGAAATAACGGTATATATGAAATAGAATGCTATTGATTTCAGTATTGATATTGATTTCAGTGATGACAGTTAGATGAAATATGAGTTATCAATATTATTGTGATGATAAATATTTTTTGTGTCATCCGGTGATCCTGTTCGATCCCTACAACTGCGAGTTTACATATTTAAAATATTTTATGAAAACTCTAAATAAAACTGGTTCATGAGATGCAATTTTTTTTAACTTCAATTATTAATTATATTACTAAAATTATAATTTTATATACATATTCTGTCCGTTTAATTTTATAAAATTATAAAGAATATTATTGTTATATTGACTTTTTATTAAACGATTTATATTTACTAATAAAATTATATTAAGCAACTAATTGTACGTAAGTTTACATTCAATTTAGTTTAAGTGGCCCATTAAAAAATGTAAAATAACAAATTATAAAATTATAAGCGGTAATACTAGAATTAATCTAATATAATTGTTCTCGTCTTTATATTGAATATATCAAAACAAATCATTTTAACTAATTATTTAACAACAAATAGTCTATCTTTTAGCCATAAAATTTTTATAGCTTTAAAATAAAATCAAAATAACAGTAGCATGATTATTAAGCATTAGCTTGCTCAATACCACATCAGGACTAGAAACCGGAGATAAAGCTAAATCGTCATGTGGAACTTCCTTAAATTCATATCATCTAGCTCTAATTAAACCATATAAAATTTTGTTGCTCCGAAATTTTCCTGTGATCTAAGTATTGCAAGCTTTGTCTAAGTCCTCCATATTATCCTACTTTTTGAGATAATAAGTGAACCCACTTGACCCAAAGGTTATCCATTTGTTCAAATGTTCTATAAGAGCTTGACCAGCACACTTATTCCGGAAAATAAATCAATAATGCCCATACCTCTCGGTTTCAAGGCTGCGGACACCTTCCACGAAATATTACTTTTCTTGTTGGTGGAATATTTCCCTGTCCAAAGGATCAACATATAGAATCAATTTTCCTGATCCTGACTTTGAGAAGAGGAAAACAAAAGCCAATAATTAGCCTTAGCAAATGAAATGATTTTATCAAGCTGAAGCCACTAGTAGCTCAACAAATTGGAAGTTTAATGCTTAACGACCACCGATCTTATCAACCAATACCATATAGTGACATATGACCAAGTACTTACGTGAGAGGTACACCTAAGTACTGAGAGGGGCATGCCTCATGAAGAGGACACAATAAGAATCATGTCTTTGTGCCCGTGTCAAAAACTCCCAAATAAATCAGCTCTTAGTTGTGTTTATTTTATAGTGAAATTAGAAAGTATAAAGTTGTAAGCATTAAATCTCTTGATTAAGTCTCCTATAGATAAAAGCATGACATCATCGTAAACATCAAATTTGTCAATTATCTTCTCATTTTGAATGATGGTTGAAATTTGGGTTGAGTTGCATTTGGTGAACAATGTTGGAGATATTCCATTATGATCATAAAAAGATGATGGGAGATATGATCCACTTATCTTATACCTATTTTGGCTTGCATCGGTTGGGTAAGAGACTCGTTCGTTAAATTGGTAGGACACGGACCACGTGTATCTTGATATCATTATCCAACTAATGAACTTAAGTGACAACCAATTTCCTACATAATACACTTCTAGTTTACCATGTTTATGCGGCTTTTGTGCATATCAAGTTGAACCATACATCTTGGGATAAAAGCATCCTCGTTTGAGCTTATAATACTACAATCACTTTTCCCATCTAGTTGTCCACTCTAGATATAATTTTATAAATCTAGTGAAAACATATATGCCTTAATCTTGTATACTCTTGTTGCATTATTAGGATAAGGGAGATAATAATACATTTAAATTCCTTGTACAATCACCATTTATAAAGAGCGTGCACTTTTGGAGCTATAAATCATGCTTAATGATCTCTCAACTACTTTTGAAAAATCTAAATTGTACCCATCAAGACACAGGCAGACACATCATTAATACCTTTAAGGACATAAAAGGTCATCTTCACAACAGGTTTCTCTACTCTCTCTTTGTACCCTTTGGGTTGGTTTTCCCTCATTTGTGGCCCCATATCAATGCGGGTACATATCATCATCTCCAGACCACCATAAAGTCCGCATTTACCTTTTAATATCGATCCGAGAATTCGGATAAAACCATCCTTTTTACCAACATGTTAGAGACCTATTATTTTGCTTGGACTTGACATGAAAAAGAATGAGTTATTTCCATCTTCAACCTTAAGCCAATTGATTTTATCTCTTCCTCAAATAAACTCATCAATATCATTCCACTTTATTAAATCATGATACACTAATTGACCTCTTTTATTTTTCTGTTTATCCTATCGTGATTAACTTGATTTGGGCTTGTAGCAGTATCTTTAGCTTTGGAAATGTTTTGTTTAGCTATAAGTAGGGGTTTGTGCATCTTAAACAAAGAGTTTGTAACTTCAATTTATGCCATAGAACATACATATGCCTCCCTTCAGGAGAATACTCCATATCCGATTTGACATTGTAACTCGATGTCACTCACATGGTTAATAAACTTAAATTTGGTGTGATGTTGGGAGGACTAGGCTAATTAGATATATACAGCAGAGCATGATCAAAGACACGATGAGGAATGATCTTTATAGTATTATTCAAATGGTTTTGAAACCACAACATTCCTAATACTATATCTATTATAATAGATGACTCACATGATGCTTGTTTAACGGTTTTCTAATCTCCACTAATGTCCATTTCAAAGAGTTTTCCTCTCCATCACATCTATGATCAAAATATTAAACTCTGTTACCACATTTCCTCTAATCTTGTCTTGTGTCTTGAACATTGTTAAAATCACCAATCGGCACCATGAACCTTAGCGATCGCGGACTATCAATATCCTCCATAAAGTTTTCCTTTGCTCAAGCGTATTCAAAGCATATATAGCGATTAACATTCCTAAACTTCCATTGGTCATCAACACCCCACAATGCACATGTCGATGGTACAGAGAAAACTTTAATATTCACATTAGGGTTCTTACAAATTCTACCATTATCATGAAATAGATAGTTATCAACAAACATAACACTCATGATAAGCTTATTCCTAATAAAATTAGCATGACCAAGTTTAACTCTAGTCTCAATTAATATATTTATGACAAACTGAAGCTCTAGGAGACGAGTTAATCTTTTAAGCTTACAGCTTATTGGGTCCCGACATTCCAAAGCGGTCATTGCCATGTTTTGAAGCACTAACGAGATCATTCAATACCTAATGCATCAACCTTTCTCACATACTTTGTACCTAGCGGGTCCTCAACAATAATTATTTACCACGATCTTTTCCACTCTTGGAAACCTTTATTCAATTCTAATTATCCTCTTTGTTTTGTCGAACTCTTCTATTTGTGGTGTGACAATTGGGACTTCGACCTCAGTATTAGGCTTCCATTGTTTGCATCTTAGGTTTGGGTTTATCATAATTATGAACAACCTTTTGGCATTTTCCATAAAATAAGTTTCCATTCATATTCTATAACTTGTAATCTTCGATCCCTTGTTGTCCTTAATGGTGAATTCGTTTTGTAGTTCCTGTGTTTTTATTTCAATGAGAATCTAGCATAACAGCTGAAGCTTTTGTTGTGCATTCATCCTCACCAACGGGTTACCTAAGGCTCCCAATCTCATTCAGACTCATTCACCCCATATATAAGGAGTTAGGAAGTTTGACCGGATAAGGAGAGTTCTCTATAGGTCATTCTTCAGTTAAAATTCGGTTTGTCACTCATGAATCAAAATGGCATATTCATGTTTGTATAGGATCCTCATTGATTACATCGTCCCTTTCCTGAAAGACTTGAAACAGAGAATAAAATATATTTCCTTGTGGTAGTACATGTCGAGGCAAAAAGTTCGTTGTTAATCATAAAATTATTCACCATATTCATGCTCAGTCACCATACATCACAAGAAGATTCGAATTGATCTCTAACACTATATCTTCAACAACTATCTCAACTTTAATTTCACGTTCACAAGCTTCACGGTAATGAATCTCATATTAAGCCCTTTAGCGAGGTTCCATTTTCATTCTTACATCCACCCATAACTTCATTGCTTCATGGGTCTTTGAAATTAAGGTTTCATCATAAGTGGTCTCCTCTTCCACAAAGTCATTAACCTTATTACTAGAGATAGCTTGTTGGATCACAGTCTCGGTTTACAATCTTTCCCAACTTAGCGTGATTATCCAGATTTGTCAGCACGATTGGAAGTGTCTTTACACTCCGCCTCATCTCGTGGATTATGATTTGTCTTCCATGTTGGTTTCTTGTAAGGCTTTGAGAATTTTGTTTAGTGTATAATTTTTTATTATAAATTATAATTTTAAAAAGTCATTTTTGTATAATTATTTTATTAAAATTATATTTTAAAAATGAGATATATATTAATAAGCAAAATAAATCACTTTACAAGATGTCACGAAAACAAGAAAGAGTAAAAGATTATAATCCAAAATTTGAAAAAATAGCAAATAATGGACTACATAATAGTTGATAATCAAGATAAGATAAAAGATTTAACCTCGAGAAGTGGTAATCATAATCCAGATAACATACTTTGACTTTAACCACCAAAAAGAATGAAATTTTACCCTTTTAGATACTTGTACAACTACGTTGTTCTTTAAAAAAAAATATGTTGATTTTGTTCTTTCTAAATAATCCAAACTCGCACAAATAGTGTTAAAATCAACAAATTATTTTAGAGAATCCACCAAGATCACCAAAGCTAGCAAATAATGGTCCAAATACTTCCTTGAGATGTGTTGAGAACTCTAACCAATTAAGAATAATAGTCTACAATCCTTTGAAAATCACATTACAAATAAATGATATTTGTCTTATTGCGTCATAATTTGTTACATCTATGATCATTTGTATCAAGAATCAAGTCTAACCATATTTTCTTTGTTTGGAATCTGATTTAGAAACAAATCAGACAAAAATAGATACATTATAAAATATTGTATACTACACTTTGGACATTTTAGTAACTAACAAAATAATCCTTAACTTTTTCATTTTTTTAATTTCACGCACCAATTGCCAATTTTTCATTGGTCCAAATTAAAAATTATTTTCCCATCTTACACTAATTTTCTCTTTTCGCTCTCTTCTCTTTCATTTTATAAATTACTAATCGGAGATCCGTGCTCCTTGCAGATGATTTTATAATTTAGTAAGCCTTGTGACTTTTATATGGTTTAGTAATTTTTAAGCGATATGACAAATAAGAATAAAAGAAATTATAAGCAATTTGCTTAATAACAAACTCATATTATCGCTTTAAGTATTCATATATTTGATGTAATATATTTTGAATGATATGAATAATATGCGTAAATGTCACTCATACTTATTTTATTAATGATTATGTAAAATAATTATACATGAAAATAAATTAATTATACAACGTAAAATTTTAGATGTAAATGCAAAATTTGAAATGATAAATTATTTGTAAAAGAACAATATTCATATATATTTAATTATATTAAATAATCATACAAAAATAATTTTAAAAAACGTGAAATGGAAGAAAAAATATTTAAAAAATATATTTTACATATAAAAATTGTTAATTTAAATAAAATAGATTATTAGATAGTGACTAGTAAGATAAAATGTTAATTATATGTACACATTTAAAATAGAAATGCAAATAATTTTAATAAAGTAAAATTACCCAAAATGTAAAACATCTACTATAAGGAACATATTTATTTTAAAATAAATAAATAAATTGTTAATGGAAAAGAAAATAAAGAAAAATTAATTTAGATGAAAAATATATTTTATTAATTATATCACAATTTAATGTATTTAACTTTGAATCTAATGTCCAAAATGGTAATTCACTTTAATAATTATTCTATATTAATCATTCTACTATAGATTATAGATGTTAAATTTTTTTATATATATATATATAGACCATTGAAAGGCCCAAACATAAGTTAGAACTGAGCCTTTAAAAGTTCTTGAAATTTCAAAAAAAAGGCCCATATTTATTTATTTAGTTATAATAATATGTAATGACATTAAACACATAAATGTTCATAGTTGAGTTGGTAAGCTTAAGCCTTCTTTTCTCATTGTTACTTGGGATCTGAAGCGGGAGATTTTACCGTTGGTGTGTGCTCTTCACGGTGCTTTTTGGATTAATAGGTTTATGTTCGTCAATTTGAACTTGCTCGATCTGTTCAATTGTGGTTATAATACAATCGCATTCTCTGGTCCAATTGTTGTTTTTGTATTCATTATTTCTCCACTGGGCCAGTCTAATTGGTTCTTTGCACCTAGTTTTAGTGTAGCAGCTATATTTGAATATATATATATATATATATATATATATATATATATATATATATATATATATATATATATATATATATATATATATATATATATATATATATATATATATATATAAATTTATTGAGTTATAATCTCGTGAAAATTGTTAATATTATATAGTATACCTATCAAATGTTGGACAAATACTTCTTTAGAGGTGCATGTAAATATGGATATGAACATTCACGTGTAGTTACATTACCCAATCTTAGCAAACTTACAAATATATTTATTTTTCCATTTTATTATAATTATTTTGTGTGATTTACATCTAGATCATTATCTTTGTTAAAATCATTTACTTCATTATCTAGATTATAATTATTTTTGTGTGATTTATTATAATCATTTACTTCATATATTTTGTAATTTTTTAAATGACTAATAAATTATATTAAAAACTAGAGACAATTATAAGATATACATATTCTAAAGTGGAACAAATGTCCTACCTGATCCAAGCAAATACCAAAAAAAAACCTAAAACAATCAAATCAGTAAGGTAACAATGGACACCTAAATATAATGACACAAATTAAGAAATCAATTCACTCCAAACAAAATACCCCAACAACAAATCAATTCAACCTATAACCAATGAGAAATCTATATCCACTTTTGCTCCAGATAAATGAGTTGAATTCTTGAAGCCGCTAACAACAACCAAATCTGCAAACAACATCCCTAATTTATGTAAAATTAGCAATCAATATGTTCGTGATTAAGCAGCCCAAATCAAACCTAAAATTAAGAATTTTAAAGAGTTTGGAACTGTTAAGCAAATGTTAAATTATGCTCATATGAAGAATAATTATCATCACATAACACTCATACCACTTACCTTCCTGAAATGAACACATTGACAGATACATATCATATTGTTTGAACTTTATCAGTAATAGTATTCTACTTTATATGCAGTTTGCACATGCAACTTTTTTCTGTTGTACGTATACATATGTACCTAGAAATATTCGGCATATAAAATTGACAGATATGAGGGAGATACAAAACTTAAGGCTGAAAGGAAGTTATTTGAATAATACATACTACGTTTAAGGAAAGAAAACACCTAAAGATGTCATGCTCCACTCAACAATATAGCTATAACCAGTCAATTTTACGTTTAAAACATGTCTATTACACGACTTTAATAAAAGACTTCACAGTTGCTATCAAAACAATAATAGCATTCAATAAACTTATGTATCCGGAATGTTAGAAAACTCACCATTGAAAAACATCCGGACTTGTTGGTAGTATTTATTTTACGCATAATAGTAATGCTCCTCTTTACTCTGCAGAAAATGAAGTTGTCATATGTAATGGTTCAAAAATAAACTCTAGAAAACGAAGACCGATAAAGTGTGTGAAAACACAAAACAATATGGGCTCTCCACAAAGGCCAAAACAATAGCACATACAACAAAACTCTTTCCAGAACCATTGGGCCCAATTACAAGATTCAAGCGAGGGCCATGTTTACATTTTGAGTAATCAAATGTCATGAAATTATAAAGCTCCATCTCCAAAATGTTTCCAAGCATATAATCATCATCCCCTGAAATATATATATATATATATATATATATATATATATATATATATATATATATATATATATATATATATATATATATATATATATATATATATATATATATTTCTTTGACCCATGGGTGCAATGCAAGATAACATTGAGTTGCAGCTTCCTACAAAAGACATGCCCCCATAATTCAATTAGTAAAAATCTAGTATAATAGCTAGGCTGGTGATCTTTGATTATATGAGTTGCAGAGGAAGAGATGACATAGATGATGTTGTTTTGAAATATGAAATGTTAGAGAGAAGTGAGGCAATAAGGTTGTAATTTTGTAAATATGGCCACATTTCAGGATCATCAAGTCGAACTATGTGCCTATAGCTCCCAAAATAACATGAAAATTAGAGTGAGACAATAATATTTCTATTTAGATAGTGTAAACATTTAGGAAACAAAAATATATGTCGAGACTTGGTAGTTAGAAAACAAAATGTATTTCTATCGATAAAATGTGTGTGTGTGGTGCATATATTTCCATGTTCAGAAAAGATGTATTTATGCAAAGATAATGTTACATATGTGAATTCAAACATTTCAACTTTCAAGTATATGAAGTGTTGTTTGCCTCTTCTTATCAATTGTTATTGCGATTTCAAGTTCACTGCCAAGCAGGGCCTTGATGACATCCACATGGCCGTCTCATTGAAATTTCAGGAAATGCCTCTGAAACCTTCAATATCTCTACAAACCAGAAAATAAGAAAAACAAACTAATCAACAAATTTAAACAAATATTTGTAAGGTTGAAATGAAATTGAAATCAAAACCTAGAAAGACCTAAAAATGAGATTTGTGACATTGAGAACTGCATAGCAAATGAAAAAGAGAGTACCTACGTTTTGAAAGCATTGTCGAGATAGTTGGTTGTGAAGCAGAACATTGATGAAAATCCACAGCAGAATTATATCAAACACATGGTGTGCATATATAAAATTGAAAAATAGGCATATATAACACAACAAAACATTGTCATTGTTCTTGTTCACCGTCACAACAACACAACCAGCAAATATTGCAAAAGAAATTGAAATGAAATAGTAAGAGAAAATAAAGAATTCATATCTAAGATTGTTTACAAATTTTGAGAATTGTTTGTGAAGAGAGAGGATAAAGAGTAAAAAGTGACAGAAAAGAAAATACTTTTGGCAAGGAGGAAATATATTTTGAATTGAAGAAGAATCGAGGCTGCCAAATGTTAAATGATGATTGAAAAGTGAAACTTATTTTGTTAGTTATTAAAAGTCAATTAGTAGGGTAAATTATTTTTGAAGGAAGGGCATTTTAAGTTTGGTCAATGAAATAGTAAAGGCTGATAGTAGATTTAATATATTTGAATTTTAATATAATTGATTCTTTTACAATTAATTATTTCATTTAAACTCACATTTTATGACATATTTTATCTTTTCTATTTGTTTATTATCATTAAAATAATAATTAATCTATTATTTAACTTTAATAAAATTAAAAATATATTTGAAATTAAATAATACTATACTCCTTCCGTCCCAAAATATAAAAATAAAAATAAAAAACTCACTTATTAAGAAATGTAAAAACACAATTATTTGACTTGGGTTTTAAAATAAAGTGTTTTGGAAAATGTAAAATTATTATAATTAGTTATTGGTTATAGAAATTATTATTATACATTTATTTAATCTAAATTAATTTTTCATTATATTTTATTCTATTTCATTTCTTACATTTTTTTATGTCATTTTATCATTATTTTCAAATGTTGATTTTTTTAGTAAGTTACTTAATACATTGAGTTTATTTTAATCTCATTCAATTTAAACTCACATGTCTAAATACATCATTTAAAAATTTATCATTATATTTTGTATAATCATATTATTTATTGTAGTATTTTGATTTCATAATTTTTCATTGTACTTTCCCATTAAATACTAATTAATCTATTATTTAATTTTAATAAAATTAAAAATATATTTTATGAAATTGAATAATACTACATGTCATTCACACAACTAACTTTTTATCTTACGGGTCACTATTAAATTATTAACATTATTTTTAAATGTTAATTTTTTTTCTTTCTCCATGTCACAAGTTTTTTTAAAATTACTTAATACATTGAGTTTATTTTAACATTATGTAATTCAATTTAAATCCACATGTGTATCTAAATACATCATTTATCAAATTTACTATTATATTTTGTATAATCATATTATTTGTTGTAATATTTTGATTTCATAATTTTCATTGTACTTTCCCATTAAATACTAATTAATCTATTATTCAACTTTAATAAAATTAAAAATATATTTTATGAAATTGAATAATATTACATATCATTCACACTAACTTTTTTATCTTACGGTCACTATCAAATTATTCCAATTATTTTTAAATATTAATTTTTCTTTCTCCATGTCACGAGTTTTTTTAAATTACTTAATACATTGAATTTATTTTAACATTATGTAATTCAATTTAAACTCATGTATCTAAATACATCATTTATCGGGTTTACTATTATATTTTGTATAATCATATTATTTGTTGTAATATTTTGATTTCAAAATTTTTCATTATACTTTCCATTAAATACTAATTAATCTATTATTCAACTTTAATAAAATTAAAAATATATTTTATGAAATTGAATAATATTACATATCATTCACATAACTAACTTTTTATCTTACAGGTCACTATCAAATTATTCCAATTATTTTTAAATATTAATTTTTCTTTCTCCATGTCACGAGTTTTTTTAAATTACTTAATACATTGAATTTATTTTAACATTATGTAATTCAATTTAAACTCACATGTATCTAAATACATCATTTGTCAGTTTACTATTATATTTTGTATAATCATATTATTTGTTGTAATATTTTGATTTCATAATTTTTCATTGTATTTTCAATAAATGTGAATTTTTATATATATATCAAAAAATTATTTGGTCAATATTAAAATAAATTCACGTATGGAAACCGGGTCTCGACTAGTTAAAATAAAAATGGTATTGTGGTGATAGTGACACATAAAAATAATGAGTTTCGATGACAAAATTCACAAGAATATATAAATTTACAAATATCACTCACATTGTCTCCTTAGAATACAATAATAAATTGATAGTTTGAGTAGTAAAATTCACATGAGTTTCTTTACAAATTACAAAATGATAAATTATGATGTAACACCGGAATTTCATCTCGGAGTTCAACTATTATGCATGTTTTGTTTGCTTCCCATGTCACTTTTTTTCCAAAAGGGTAGCCAAAATTACCCTTGAAAATTTGGGGTAATTTACCAATGACCTATAACAATGAAATTTTATCACATAAATTTAATTTTTTAAATCACATATTAACCCAAAACTTTAAAATATTAGATCTATACATTTCTCACTTAAAAAAGTTCAATATCCTCTTTTCTATCAATGTAGAATAAATACTCAAACTTGACATAACAACATCTTATTACTCAAAAATCAAGTTATATATTATTTTCTTGATTTTCTTTTGATTCTCTAAGGTTTTAGATTAATATATGATTTTAGAATTTTACTTTATAAGACAAATTTTGATTGATACATGTTATATTGTTGATTTGGCTATATACTCGATGTAGTATTAAGTCGTGGTAACTAGTAAGAGTTTTGTGGAACCAATCATTTTGAAGCATTCAGAGTGTGTTGGTCATTTCCATTTTATCATTTCTTATTTAAATGGACTTAGGATAATTTAGTAGTACAAGTATGGAATATTTTATATATACCAATCAACATGCATCGTGTTGTGTTGAAATAATTTTATACAATGCTTAAAATTGTAAACTACCTCACCATTTTATAAACATTACACCGTGAAAAAGCGCATGTATAGTCATCATTATATAATCTTGCTTGAAATTATATGTTGTTACGGGTGGCCCAACACTTGGCCTACACTCTTAGGTCCAATATGGCAGGCAGACCAAGGCCCAGTGTCCTTGGATGACGGCTTGGATCATTCAGCGGCGAGGCCCACGTTATGATTTTGACGCCATGCCCCGAAAATATCGGATCCCTGCGACTATCCCACTACCACGCCCGGCGGAAATCTCGAGCAACTCCAGTTTCCGGACCGATAATCGAGGGAGGAGGCCGC
Organism: Vicia sativa; assembly: GCA_021764765.1. Lineage (NCBI taxonomy): Eukaryota > Viridiplantae > Streptophyta > Magnoliopsida > Fabales > Fabaceae > Vicia > Vicia sativa. The sequence goes on from CM038793.1 coordinate 241,487,986, forward strand.
GTCTTTGGCCTCCATGCACCTGTAAGCCACGCAGTCCGTTAGTGGGCTTGGATCTACCTTAATAGCGGACCTTGGCCCGGTGGCGGGGCTAAATACCCTCTCACTTGAGAGGGTCAGGTATCTCATTCTTTCTCTCTTTTGCTTGCTTCCTTTTTGCTGTTTCTTACTTTGGCATCGAGTGTCTTGCGAGTAACCCCCTTCTCTTCACCAACCGCCGTTGCAGATTGGGCCAAGACACCTTCTGATCAGGTACGATCAGTGACGCCGAATGTGGGAAACTTGCTTCCCCGTCTCCTTTCATTCAATTGACCAAAGTAAATCAAAACTCTGTCTATCATGGCGACCCTGCAACCAACATGGAGAATCCTCCCGCGGCGACTGGCGAGCAAAACAACAGGTTTCCCGGAGCGGATCCACGGATAGGCACCGCCTCTTCTTCAACGAATCTCACCGAGGAGATGACCGCGGTAAGATCCCATCGCCGTCGGCGTAGAACGCGGTTTTCAAGAGTGCAGCCACCACCGGCACGCGATGCAGCGGTCGCGCCCCTCTGCGGCCATCAACAACACCAACCTCGTATTCACCCAAGGGCGCCTCCACGTTAGGGCTTCCGGCGATCACCTCGGAGACACCGGCCCGACTCTTGGTCGCCACCACCCGATCGTCTCGAACTCCCAGCGAGCCAGGATGGGCGATACCCCAGCCCAGGCAGCTCAAAGCGGAGGACCCGCGACGGCGGGAATCCTCAGAGCCACAAGGAGCGACCTTGTTGCCTCCCGGCGAGGCGTCGTGCAGATGAATCAAGGAGGACCAGGGGCAAACACACTCGCACCAAAGAGCCTGCCACCAAGCATCGTCACCACCGATCACGCTCGCGTTCCCCCAACCGAAGCGACGAGGAAGACCCCCACGGCCCCCTGTCCGCCAGCATAATGAAAGCACCAATTCACCGGGGGATGAAAAAAACCCCTCAACTCGCCAGCTACGACGGGGTAGACGATCCTATTGACCATATCGACGGGTTCGAGGCCATGCTCCAATACCTCAACGTCGGCGGGCCGATCAAGTGCAGACTGTTTCCCACCAACTCTCGGCAATGAACGGTCACTTCTTGAGGGAGCTGAAGGCCCAGTTCACGAGCACGTTCACCGCTTCCCGCAGGCATCCGAAGACCGAGGCCTCCCTCGAGGCTATTATTCAGAAGAGCGACGAGACGCTCCGGGAGTACATTGACCGCTTCAACAGGGAAGCCATACAAGTTCCCTGCGACGACCAAATGAAGTGTTACCTACTGGAGAGGGGACTCCTCCCCGGCACAGATTTCCGGAAAGCTGTCGGCATCGAGCCTCCGACCACCACGATGCCTCTCGACAAAGCTCGCGCTATACTTATGAGGAGAAAAGAAGTTGCCAATCACGCGAGGGACTCGAGGAGTCGCGGTTCGGGGAACTCTACTCGACACCAAGATAATCGCGCCCGAGCGGGGCGTCTCGCCCACGATGACAAGCGGCGAGATGAACCATATTCCCGAGACCACGAGGCCCAGCTGGTCACTTCCGACTATACCCGCCGCCGCCTCCTGCGGCGGATCCAGCGAGTGCTCGGCTCACGAATTCAAAGCGGCGGGGTCGGGGCCCAAAACCCACTCTGCTGACGGTGGCCGATGGGACCCGTCTATCGGTATCGCCGAACCACGACCACCTCACGAGGATTGTGTCTGTCTCAAGGGCCAGCGATCGAGGCGTTAATCAAAGGCGGGCTCGGACAATATAAGAAACACAGAGCATCACGAGGTGCAGAGAACAAGGATCGAGGAGGAGGCCCGCCCAGGGATTCGGCCCTTATCAGATAGCGTACTCGGTAACTAGGCCTGAGGACTTCTACAACCCCATGTTCACTCACATCCCGTGGGAGGAATTTCCCTCGGCCATGGTCATCTCCGGTGGTGGTGACACAGTGTCATCGGCTTCATGAAAGCGAAAATTACGAGACTGATCGAAAGGCCCCGATCAGCGAGGTTTCTCTCGAACAGTTCCGCGGCCGATCTGAGCCGATCACCTTCTACCTAGAAGAACTCCCCGGGGGAGAACCCAACGCTCATATTCCCCTCCTTATCAAAGCAAGGATGGCAAACTTTGAAGTACACAAGATCCTCGTCGTGAACGCGATGTCATGTACACTCGTCTTTTCCGAACACTACAACTCGACGAATCCCATCTATCGTCATACGTGGGATCTGACCTACAGGGGTTCAATGGCTCCACGTCCCGACCTTGGGGATACGTCGAGCTCCTCGTCACCTTGACGTTGCCTCACGTCGGGTCAGTCTGACTACGGTGGTCATTGTCATTCCCTTTACAATGCTATTCTGGGCAGAACTAGTTTGGCAGAACTCACAGCAGTCCCCTCGACCGTCCATTTAAAGTTGAAGTTCTACACCAAATGGGGACGCGTCGCTACCATCTCTTGCGACATCAAAGGCGGAGATGCCACAACGCGGCGGCGAGGGACGAACCACAGTCGGCCCAAAAGCACCCTCGACGAGCAAGAAGGATGGGCCGGACAACACCCAGATCGAGATCGAGCTCCCTAAAGCTGTACAGCCCCAGAATCCAAACATGAGCGCGGTGGACCTCGACACCAGGTTTGCAAATGATGAAAGTACATGGTAGGACGGATCCCTCACGATCCCGGATGGCGGTCGAACTCGTGCCGCTGGAAGGCCACAAGTCCGTCAAGATCGGTGCAGCCTGCCGAGCTCGCGAAAAGCAACTTCAGCCTGCGCCGGGACAACGCAAATTTTTCGTATGGAGTGCAGCGAGATGCTCGGACTCGACCACGGTCGCTTTGTCACTCGCCATAGATCCGGCCGCTAGAGACCATAGTACAACGTGGGCGTGGGGTCTCCGAGAAAGCGGCTGCTGAAAAGTCTGTAAAGACCTCCTAGGGCAAATTTTATTTCTAAGGCCAAGTATTCAACCTGGTCATCAAGCGTTGTACTTGTTAAAAATCTAATGGAAATGGTGTGTCGTTGACTACTTGATCTTAATAGGGCATGTCCCAAGATGTTTTCCTTTGTCTAACATTGATATGTTGGTCGAAACTCGGACTACAAACCTGCTTTCTTTTTGGATGCTCAAGTTACAACGGATCCACATGGCATGGCCGACAAAAGTTGCGACCTTCATGGCGCGGGCGGTATTACTCAGCGTAATGCCCGCCGGACTAAAGAGCGTCGGGCAACTTACGGTATGATGAACAAAGTCTTCGAGGAGATCGGCGACATGCTCGGGTATACATGGAGGACATGATCGTCAAATCCACATCGAGGAAGACCATGCTTCACGTGCGAAGAGAGTGTTCGAACCAAGCTCGGACACCATATGCGCTTTAATCCGGGAAAAGTGTACATTCGGTCGGGCGGGGAAGTTCCTCGGTTTCTATCTCGACGAGCGAGGTCGAGGCCAACCACGACAAATGTCGGGCATTTTCCGAGTTGCTTGACTCCAAAAGTTCATCGAATCTGGCGGCATGTTAACCTCCCTCTCCCGTTTCGTCGCAAATTCGGCAACATGCCTTTCCGTTTTCAAACTATTGAGGAAGGACCGACCTTCGGTGGACAGTGCGGCAAACCTTGTTGCACCTCAAGCGGGCTTCGCCCACCACGGTGCTCTCCAACCACTAAGTGGGGAAACATTATATTTAGCGGTATCAGCGAAGCGATGCGCGGTCCTGTCTGTGAAAATGAAGCGAGGCAAAGTCCTTCACAAGCAAAGCCTTCAAGGCCCCGAGCGAGATATCAGCAGATCGAAAGGTCGCGCTCGCCTCGTTATCACAGCGAGGAAGCTGCGGTACTATTTCCCAGCCCGTAATCGTCGTGCGAACCGAGCAACCCATAAGATAGCTCACCGCTCGACTGGCGCAATGGCGCATGCTTGATGGTCCCCGAACTTTCGAATCGACATCGCGCAGGGACGAAAACCTGACGCGAGCCGATTTCATCACCGAGATGACAGCGCGCGGCGGTTGCGGGGATAAAGATGGACCATCGTCGTAGACTCCAGCGCTCACGGGGCCCGGTGTCGGTATCCTCCTAAGCGAGGAAGGCATGGTCATCGAGCATTCCCTAACGCCTTGCCCAACATCCAACAATGAGGCTTGAATATGAAGCCTTGCTCGCGGGATTGCGCCTGGCCGAACATGGGTGCGAGACATTTAAGTGTTCATGACTCGGCTCATCGCGTCCGCGAGCTCTCGGAATACCAGACCAAGAGCGACAACCTCATGAATACCTCCAATCGTCAAGGAAATTGAGAAGCTTCGACCAACAGTTAATTCGTCCCGAGAACAAAACACCGGTGGACATCTTATCAAACTTGCAGTGTAGCCCGTTTTATTTAATACTATATTATATTAATATTTTAATGCTCGTTTGGCGATTGTTTTGGCGACGAAAATAATTATATCAATCGGTATATCTATTAATATATTTGTGGCGTTTTGTTGGTTCGGTAAAATATTATTAGGATCGATATTTAATTCCCGAAATTGTTTTAATTGATTGAATTAATAATATTAGTAAATATTATTAGTGTGATAATTAGAACCATTTCCCTCATTTTCCTTCCATTCATTTATACCAAAACCAAACATGTAGACTTGGCTTACTAGTAGGAAACAAGTTATAAAACCAATTTCTTTTCCTTTTCTTTCCATTGTAAACACAAACCAAAATAGAAACCTAGAGAAGAGAGGGTTTGGAAAGAAGAAGAAGAGGCAGAGCTAGCATGGTTTTGGGGTTTTGTTGGAGCACCTTGAATCATCAAGCTTGTGAGGTAAGGGTTTGATTTTCCTTTCCATATAGTTAGGTTTGATAGATATATTGGATTTAGGAAAAATTGGTATTTTGATTCATGGGGTTTATAGTTTATCATTGTTTTGGTGTTTTGGTGTTGTTGTTGAACTTCTCAATTGATGGTAGAAATATGTTTTGATGTTGTAATGGAGGTATATATGTTGTGTTGATGATAGAGATGGTGAGTTAGTGATAAGAGATGTTGGGTGGCTGTGGTTTGTTGGGAGAAAAAATTGATAGATTGATTTTATGAGTTTTGTTGGTTGATTGTTGGAATGGTTTAGAAGAGTTGGATTAGGGTATGGTTTGTGGTGTTAATTTTCACTTGTGAATTAAGAGTATGTAAATGGGAAAGAAAACCATGGTAGAGAATGAAAAACTCAAGAGAAATTTTGGTGAGTGCGGGCGGCAACTGGCAGTCATCAACTGACACATGTTGTGTCCACATCCCTTTTAACCTGGGTGGTATGCAACACGGGTGCCGTGTTGCAGCTCTGTGCCTCCAAAATTCCGATTTTTTTACTCACTTTAGAATCCCGATTCGATGTTGGCGATTAGGAGTGTCTGGTTTATTAGAGATGACTTTTGATTATAGGTGTTTGACTATTTTCCCACCATGAGTTAATGACAATCGTAAGTTAGATGATTGTAACATAATCTTTCTTGAGGCGTAGTTAAATAAATATTGTTGTTATCACGATGCGAAGTTATATGTCTTTATACATGATAATGTGATGAATTATAATGTTGTTGACAAATGCTTTCGATTTGTGAATGCATGACTTTGATAATTATTGATGTTTGCATAATGCAATTATGATCACGATGATATATTTATCTTGTTTTGGATAAATTATGGCGATGTGGGCTTTATGCCAATTTGAATGAGCGATGATGTTGTTTTTTGTGTTGTGTTGTTTATGTCGAGTCACATACATTTCATGCGAATAGGGCTTTTATGCCAAGCGAAAGGCTTTTATGCCAACGATGATGGCTTTTATGCGGCGAAGATCGGCTTTTAAGTGTCTAATTACGGACAAAGCGATGGGTACCACATGCATAACATAGTCGTGTCTCATGGAGTCGGTTATGTTTATGTTTGAGTTGTTTGGCGTTGGGTTTTGTTGATTGATGGATGATATTGGTGCGATGATATATGATGTGGTGATGTTTGTGATGATGTTGTGATGATGGGCTTTATGCCTGGCGATGATGGGCAAAAGCGAAGATGGGCTTTATGCCAAAGCGAAGATGGGCTTTAGCCAATTTGTGATGATTTGTTTGTGTTGCTTATATTATTAGCATTATTTAATGTTGTTGGTTGATGTTGTTGTTTAAGACTACCGTGTTAATTAGTGATGTGTTAGCTCGTGATGATTTAGTGGCGATGGGGTTTATGTTGTTGCGACGTTTATGCCGATGAGGTTATGGTGATATAGTGTAGATGATACACCTTAGGATGATGAGTAAAGTAAGTAAGTTTTGTTTTGTGTTGGAATTACACTTATTAATCTATACCCTTTATAATTCCGACACCATATAATTATATATTTTATCATGCCTAATTATATGTTTTGGAGTATCTCACCCTTTACTTGTTTAATTACCTATATATTGTTAGCAGTTATGAAGACAGTATATAGGCTGCTTTTAGTTAGTC
>CM038793.1:241494600-241539871 GCA_021764765.1 Vicia sativa
TCTCGCCCTCGCCATGTCAGGAAGCGTGATCCACGTGCCATTTGCTACGTCATAAACAAAAGCTGACTTCAACGCATTTTTTCTCATCATGTCCTCCCGCCACGTAGATCATACGTTCATGATCCGATGCACAAGAAAAGAATGTGCGGGGCCCACCAGGCATATCAGCCCCACGGCGCCATTCACCAGATAAAAATTATAAACAAAACCGAATTGAAGCTTTCCACGAATCAGGTGCCCACCCGCCCATAACAACTAAATCATACCCGACACCAGCTATTTGACAGAACAACGGTAACCCGTCACACAACCGGGTGCTAACGGTAACTCGCTCAAAAACCGGTTTCAGTTTCCAATACACTCAACATATAAACCTGGTTCGTCATGGACATAACACCTTTCCAAGTGGTTTTACTTTTTCAGAATCAAACTTGGACTGAACCGCGACAAGGATTTCTGTGCATGTCCAGAACTCTTCCTTAACCGGCGAAACTCCGGCATCTGAATCTCCGTTTTCCATCCTTTACTCACAGAAGCTACAGCCGGAAACTGGTTGTACGAAACCGTATCAAACAGTCTCGTGCTATGTCTTCCGGTAAACCAGAAATCAACTCCATAACAGTTTCGAGAATTTAATGAGAAAGAAAGATGATAGTGAAGAGTTTTTTGAAGGTATAGATATAAATAAGAAAAGGAATATAGATTAGATAAATCGGATAAGAATATAGACAGTGGAAGGTGATGTGTATGGTATTAGAAATGTAGTAGTATATGATTTTTATAGCGGTATGCACATGGAGATTGAGATAAGAATAAAATTTTATAGATAATTATGCGAGGATGTTCTAGAAGGTTTGTAGAATCGGCAAGAGAAAAGACAAGGGGGAGCATTAAAAGCAAAGTTGTCATTTATTTGATTTATTGATGGGTATGGAGTATTGATTGGTTGGGAGAATCTAACCATATTTTAAAAATAACGTCATGTTACTAAGAATATTTTATATGTTTTATTTAGAAAAATAACATATTTTTGATTTATTGCAATAATTGATGTTTCCTCCTTAGCTATATGTGATTGGATGTTGACTTTGGTATAGGGCCATGGATTTATGAGTCATACAATACAAGTGTGAATCAATTTATTTTTTTTTGGTTTAGGTTGAATGCGTAGAAGTATATATTCTGTCACCGCCCATTCCATCATTTTCTGCGGAAATTAATTTGGATGGCACATTTTCATAGTCAGCTTTTATCTTTTTAGGACACAAAGTTTTTAGATGATAAAACTATTGGCTCTTACATAGCTGGAATGTGGTACTGCTGAATTCTTTACTTTTTTAATCACCCATTAACCATATTATCAGTAGTATCTAAGACTATTATAGTGTTGTTGATTTAACATGACATATCACTATGCACAGGGACGGCCTAGCTTTTTTAGAGGTTCAAGCCTAATAACAAAATTTGACCCAAAATAATTTTTAAAAAAATAATTTTTGAATTATTTTTGGTGTTATTTATATTTAAGAGAGGAGAAGGGAGATTCATAGGAAAGGATAATAGAGATGGCAAGGATAATAGACATGTGAGAGACCAATGTTTAAATTTTAAATATATTAACATTTAAATTTTAAAATTAATCAATTTAAAATTTACACGCGATACATAAAATTTTAAAAAAAAATTTATAAATTCATATAAAATTTATTAAATTTAATTTTTATTGATATACATTTGATGTATTTCAATTTAAAGGTTTTAATATATAAAAAGTTACTAAAATGAGGAATATTTAAATGGAATAAAAGAAATAATTTAATTATTAAATTATTTATTAACAATAGTGCAAATTTATCAAACCATTTTCATAAAAATTGACTATGTTGTCCCCACACATCAGACCATGCCATTCTTCTTGTAACAGGGTAAGAGACAATTTCTAGATTTCGATTCATCAACTGTGTGACTGACCTTGAGGAGTATAAGGACATTGTTATGCAGAGTTGAATGTATCTTCTGATAGATATATAGTAGTGTTGTGGAAAAAATTGAAGAGATTGCAACCAAAATTTAAGAATCTTAGCAAACCTCTAACTCAGGTGCCAAAACTTGACAAAAGCTAGAACTGATCTGGATAGAGCTCAACATGATTTAATGCAGGATATAATGAATGTTAGATATATTAAAGAGCATGGTTTTAAATTATGGTGCAGATGTTGCGATTAGGTCATTAAGATTGTTGTGATGCGTATTATAATCGTTGTAGCGTGGATTTTATAAGTGTTTGAAATATAATGATAAAATACTTAATGTTAAGATTTTCAAGTAAATTGAGTTTTAGGATTCTAATATTTTAATTTTTGATGAAAATATTAAAAAATATGATTGAAAGTATAATTGAAATATACGCATTGATGGTTCCTAATACAGATGGCAAGACCCACAGCAGTATGCAGAGGCAACCACATCCACAACAGACAGAAAATGACATATTGAAGCAAAGATCCGAGATAAATTGGTTGAAAAGGGGGATGAGAACACTTCTTTTCCATGCTTCCATTAGAATCAGAAACAAAGCCAAGAGTATGCAATGCATTTATCATGATGATGGGACTATAAGTTCTGATGAGATCCTTCATTTTATCAAAATTTATGGAGGAAAGAGAACACCTTGGATTTTTAAAAGTGATTAAAAATAAAACAAAATTACAAGGCTGCTATGTCACTAAAAAAATAAATCTATACTCAAACAGTGTGCATGAGGGGCTATAGTAAAGGGAATCTAGATATTATAAGGGAAATGGGGAAAAAAAGTTTTTGCAGGGAGATAAAGTGAACATCACCTATATTATATAGTGTGTTGTATATTTAACTCATAAAATAATTTTATTTTTTTTTATTTTTTTTAATTAAATGAAAAATAAAGAGTCAGGGTTATTGTAGGGATTGAGGGAATAAATGAGGTATTGTGGGTATAATCAATTAAGAAGGGATATTTAGGTTTCGGGATAAATGGAAAAGCAAGAGGGATGTAGTAGGCATTATGTGAAAAGAGAAGTTTGAAGAGTCTAGAGAGAGGAAATGGGAACTATTTTTAATGGGTATAATGCGTGAGGAGTAGAAGAAAAGTCTTTAATCTCCAATAAGATTTTTGTGATTGATTTTAAATTTTGTCATTAATGATGGTAATGATGATTTTTTATATTGATAATGTATTCTTGAGATAGTAAATTCTTTAGGAATTTGTATGACGTTATTTTGAATTTGAGAACAAACATAATTTTGTCGAGTATTTTAATTTGATTTTTCATTTTTATTTGAATAAAGTTGAGATGTTTAGAGGTTAGTAACACTTTGATCATCATATAATGTTTTTTATATAATTTTTGGGGTTAGGGTGTTACATGGATCAACTTTTTCATACTATTCTATCAAGGATCATACTTTATCCAACTCATTAATCTCAAGATCTTTCTTAATAACTTATCTTATAGTCTTTATGGATCTTCCTTACTCAAATTTTTTTTCTTCCATTTGGTATACTCTCCTTACTACAAATCTATAGTTCATCTCTACATGCCCAAATCACCTAAGTATATTTTCTACCATTTTCTCATTATAGAGCAACTCCACACTTTCTTAATAATTTCATTTCTAATTTTATGATGTCGAGTCTTACCACATATCAAGGACATCCTCATCTCTGCTACACTTACTTTATTCTCGTGTTGATTTTCTCTAATTTGTCCAAAATTAGGTCTTACCGCAATTGATAAACTTCAACTGAGGCTTTTATAAGTATTTCATTATTGTATTGATAAGATATCTATTGCTTTATGGTGTAATACACAGTAAACAACGATTTATCTATTTATTACTTGATATTTTCAAGTTTATCCTTATTTCATAATTTTCCATTATTAAATTGAGATTTTCATATATTGTAATTGACCCTATTGATCAATTAACTATTAGTTGAGATTTAGGCAATTTACTTAATGGATTATGTTATCCATGAAGGTGCTTACATTTACGATTACCATTTATTCATCATTTGCAATTTAAGCTTTGTATCTTGATCATTATTATAGATTCATAGATTACTAAATCCTGTCATCTGAACATATGGCCGTTAAGATTTCTTTGCCTTAAGATGTAGATGATAATTCTTCGTTGAACATTGGAGGTCGATGGGGAGGTTGCTTAGGGTATAGTGATGGATTTATTAGGGTTGTCCATGAAGAGCTTCCACGACTATTTAATTTATGCACCTTTAACACAACTAAGGGATCCTTAAAGAGTTTCTTCCTATATGGTATGGCCAAATTATTTTTGGCCTAAGAATGTATCAATATAATCATATGGAGGAAGCAACTATTTGGTTGAGAAAGAGTTACAGGTGGTTGAAGACATTGTGGTTGGTGGAGGTCCTTTCGGGACCTTCAATAGAGGATGACTTTTTACATTAGAGTTGGTAGTTTGTATTTGTAATTGGTTGTAGAGGCTTCATCATACGCTTTTCCGCATCTAGAGCCCAATCTTTGGTGTTACAAGATCATATTTTGAGAGATACTTGAGTATGGTCTGAAATCAATTTCGATTGAGCTTTGGATAGTCATAGTATTGCGACTCCATATTTTGACCTTGGAAATTTTATTAGCAAGATCATTGTCCTCCTAAAGCACATCAAATTTTGGCGGTGTTTTTTCGTAAAATTGTTAAGGACGAGGATGTAAAGTTGACATGACCACGAGGCATAAGACAATTTTGGGTTTTTCGAGCCACGCCAAGACTTTCTCCTTGCTATTCATATTGATGGGCTAGCCGAACATATGTCATCGGTGAAGTATATTATTATCCTAAGATATCGCCTTAAGATTCCTTTATTTCCTATTGACGGAGGTTTGCCCGCTTTGTCATAAGACGGTTTGGATACAATTGGGAAACACAAAATTCATATTAGGGAGCTTCTAGGCTTCAAATACCGACATGATCTTATTATGGATGTCTTGTTTGATGTATTTCGATGTGCCGAGTATATGTGAAGAAAAAGGCGTCGTGAATTTTTTACCGACCATAAGGGAGATCGACACTTAGGCCGATATATGTTATGATGTAATCATGGATAGGAGGATAACATTTGTGTGGACTTGACGAGTTTTTCCGCTAGTGGAATTGAGGGTTGGTTGTTTTATTGTGGGACAAACAACTCTTAAAGTTGCTTCAAGTAAAATGGTCAAACATGAGCATTATGTTTTTATCTTTTGAAACTTTGATATCATTATGTAGTTGATCTCTTATAAAGAGAATACACTTATGAATAACAATGTTATATCTTCTAGCTCTATAAATATAGTTTTAAGTGAATTAGTTTTCTCATCCAAAAAATAAAGGTGCAACTTGTTGTTTATTTGCTTTCTATTTCTATATAAATTTTTCTTAAGGGTGTGTTTGTTTCAAGATATAAATTTCATTCCTTGAAATTATATTCTTTGGATTATTATTTTAGGAATAATATTCTTACTTATGTGTTTGGATAAAATTAAAGTTCCTAAAAATATTTATAAATTAATTTAATTTAAAATTATAAAAAACAAAAAAAATAATGAGTATAAGTGAAAATTATAGGAAATTAAACTTATTTTCATGATAATATTGAATTCTGACCCTTTAATCATGAAAAATAACTATAAGAAAAATTAATGTTAAATTAAAAAATACCCATAAATTATTTTATAAAATTTAAAACAAACATGAGATACTGTATTGAACATATAAGTTTTTAAGAATAATAATTTAAATTAATTATGAAAATATATAAGTTTTGTTAAAGTCGGCATAATAATTTTTTGTAAGAAAATTTACAGAAAAATAAAATAATTAAAAAATAAAAGTGACTTGCAATTCAATTGGTGGACCATTTCAAAAAAAAAATAATTATAGTTTAAAAATTAAATTAGAAATGATAATAATATAGCGATAAAACTGAAAAACTATGTTGTTTTGGTAAAATAAAATAAAATCACTATAGGTGGTTATACTTTTTATAAAAATGAAAACTACATATGTTGTTATCCAAAACTGAAAATTGTCAAACATCAAATTATCAATCAATCACAATGTGACCATAACAAATTTAATTTAATGTCAAAAGAGTAAGTGGAATTTAGCATCCCATATAAGATTAGTTTCATAAAAGGGTAAAACTAAAATTATGGATAAGATTGTCGTGTCAATGTGATGCATGGTGAAAAATTCTTGTGGGCCCCACCTCCCCGGATAAGATAATGAATGGTTTCACTCTTCAGCTCCTATCACAGTTTTAAATTATTTTCTCAAATTGTAACTTATTTTATAATGCTAATTAAATATTGACTTTTATGTTTTATCATGTTATTAATTTTGGTTTTTCAAATTTTGAATTTATTATATTTTAATAAAATTAATTTAAATATTTTAATAAAAATAAGCATTATATAATTATATTTGTTTGTATATGTTTCACCAATTAGTTTTCAAGAAAAAAAGAGATTTCCATTTTTCTTCGATATTTCAACTTCAATTTAATTTTGCATGGGATTGTAATACATGACATATTAGAAAATATTCACCTGTTTTAAAATGAGTGTTTTAAAGAATGTCAATTTGCTTTTTAGTGTAGTAATAATTGTTATTTTTTTAATTATGTTATTTAATTATTATTTTTTCTGTCCCATGTTATTTGTCATAATGAAACATTTTAGATTGATTAAGAAACAATAATAAATAGGAAAAGAAAAGAATAGTGACTTTACCAAATTATCTTGGTTAATTATTAGTGTATTCAAATTAGCATTAATGTTAAGTGAGAAAATAATAAGTTAAGAGTATTTATTAGAGGATACAGTTAAAAAATTAAATATAAAAGTGTATTGGTAATTTAAAGTGACAAATATTTTGGGATAATTTTCTCCCCTAAATGTGACAATTATTATGGGACGAAGTAAGGATGTCAATTTGCATCTGTTAATGGGATCCATGTGGAGATTATCTGTTTGGAACATCGAAGTTGGAGATTATTTCCTCCGTCTTGTGGATTCCTCGACTCCGAACTTATTATTTAACTTTTATATTTTATATATTATATAATTTTACATAAAAAAATATTAATGTATTAGAAAATAAAGAGTCATTTTAGTAAATCATTTTATTTTTATGTTTATTGTATATTATTATTTCATTATTTAAGTACCAAATCTTAAAAAAGTGCACCCAATATATATGATGTAGACATTGTCTCCTCCTTTTCTTTTCGCACTTATCTTTGTCTCCTTCATTCATCATCTCCTCTAATCACATCATCATCACAACAATCATTCTTCTTTGTTCATTGCGCTTATGGTAATTACTCTTCAAATTCACTTTACTTTCATTAGTACATGTTTTTCGTTTAATTAATAAATTAATAGTTATGGATTTTCCACACCCACTCATAATCAACCACTTGTGTTAGATGACAGTTGCATTGTAGTTGTAAATTGACGGACGCATGGTAGGAACAAGTTATGTTAATAATTATTGTTTTTTTATAGGAGAAAATATTAGCAACAACATGTGTTTTTGCTTCTTTTTGTTATTGATGCAAGATGTATTTTATTTTAAATGATAAATGATAAATGATAAATGCAAAATTTGTGTTTTAAAACAAGTAAAAAATAACAAAATATTATTGTCATAGTTTTGATAAAAAAATATAGATATTTTCTTAGAATTCGATCACTGTGGATCTACGCGGAGATATGTGAAGATGGGGATGTAAGAAAATATTTCCGTGTGACAGAATTGGAGATGAAAAATAAATTTGAGAGTGAGGCAAAGAGTGGAGAAGCATCCTCCAAACATTCTCTGCCCCATTGACATTCCTAGAATGGAGGGAGTAGTTTGTACACTATTTTTAACATATTAACAAAATTAATTTAATAAAAATACAATATTTTATAATAACATGATTATATTTCTTAAAATCCGTGTGAAGAAACTTTAAACGATTGAAACGGATAATACAAATGGACAAGCTTGCAAATTGCGTAGTGGTATGAACTTAGATTGCTTTCATGAAATCTTTTGTCTGTTAATTGGTGTTCCACTTGCTCTCTTAAATTCTTGTCATAAAGTTGAAATTTGATGATTTGTATTTATATGATTGTCAATTTGTCACTTGTGCGTACTGTGTAATCTCTTCTTAGATTAAATATGGTTTGAGATTGTTAAAAATCATAAAGCCAAAAAATAATAAAAATGTCAAATTTAAACAATTCATAGATTTTAGATTTGATCAATTCAATTTATGGATCCGTACTTTAAAATTAGAATATTAAATATATTTTAATTTAAAAAATAATATAAATTAATATAAAATATATTATGAAATATTTATAATATTTTATTTTAATAATTGATGACTGTGCTTTTAGATTTGTGTGACAATCTTAGGGTTTATAGAGTTTAGGGTGTTTTCAAGGAAAACTTAGAAAGACAAAGATTTTGAAATTACTTACATTGAGTTCGTACTTACATTATTGAGAGTTGAAGAGGTTGAGAAATATTTGGGTAAAAAATATGGTTGTTTTGGAGGCCTTCATTGTTCTTGGGAACTTTGAAGGCATAAGTTATTTTCTTGTAACTCATATGTAATCTTTGTAACAACTCGACAATAGTGAATTTGAGAGTTGTTATCTCCCCTATAGTTAATCTTTTAATCGAGTTGGATAAACAAATATTCGTACTTTCTTATCTTATTCTGTTATATTTTGTGTTTATTGATTATACTTGTTGAAGGTCATTTATTTTAGTTGCTACTATTCTTTGCCTCAAATATTAAAATTGAACCTTGTAAATATTCACAACAAGTGGCACCGTGGAGAAGGGTATCATTTACAAGTGAACATCGGGTAAATAGGAGATCAAGAAATTTTCCATAAACAACGACTTTGAATTGTGGAAAATAAAGATGCAAGCAATCTCAATTCAAGAGAAGTAGTATATTGATGCTTTTAAGGGTGAAGCATTGATGTCTGCATGACGTACATATGTACTAAAAAGCGAGATGATGGATAAGGGTAAACGTGTTACTATCTTGTGCCTATGGGATAAAATTCTAAGAAAGGTCACTATGGAGCAAACTACGGTTGCTATATAAGGAAAATTTGAATCATTGTATATGATGAGGTCTATAACTCACGAGTTGTGTCTAAAACAACAACTTTATTCATTCTGAATGATGAAGAACAAATCCATAGTGGAGCAACTTACATAATTTACACAATATTATTGATGATCTTGATAATATTTAAGGGAAGATTGATAATGAGGACAAAGTTTTACTCTTGTTTAGTTCATTACCTATACCCTTTGAGCATTTTAAGGATGTTATCTTTTATGTTAAAGAATGTACTATTATTTTGGATGAAGTCTAGAGGACGATGAAATCCAAAGAATTTGCAAATGAGAAAGATTTGATAATTGAAGATATTGGTGAAGGCTTATGTGTCAAGAACAGAGGTGGGCGAGAGGGATATCCAAATCAAAGAGGTTTGACAAATCGAGGAAAAATTTAATTGTTAGAAAACCAGTACTTTAAAAAGGATTCTCTTGGATGAGGATGTTGGTGCACTAGTGATATCGAGTTTAGAAATTGAAGATAGCTGGGTTATTGACTCAGGTTGCTCTTATCACATGTGTCTAAGAATATATTACTTTGAGACTTTGAAGCTGGTGCGAGGTGGAGTAGTTCACCTTGGTAATAATAAGGCTTGTAAGGTTCATGACATTGGTATGGTCAAACTTAAAATGTTTGATGATCGTGAGTTTTTTATTTACAATGTGAGGTATGTTTCAGAACTTAAGTGAAATTTATTTTCTATAAGCATTTTTAATTATCTAAGTTACTGCACTAGAGTTAAACGTGGACTGTTGAAGATTTTGCGTGATGAAGTGATTATTGCTAAAGGGTCTAAAATATGTGGTATATATAATTTAGAAGGTTTAAATATTGTTATTTATTCATCATTAACTAGTGGAGGTTTTCAAGACAATAAATAGCTATGTGATGTGAGGCCAAGGCGTTATAAATGCCTTGAGGCTGTTTTAGAACAATATAATCAATTTTGCATTAAACAAGGGATAAAGATGCATAAGACTAATAAGTTGTCATTGAGTTTCTGGGGTAAGGTTGGTGTCAAAGCAGCTTGCTTGGTTGGTAGAGAGTTGTTTCAAATAAAGAATAGTAAAAACCAATGGATGAAGCTTTTAGAAACTATGACAGAGAAAACTAATTTTGAGGTTGACAGGACAATTACATAGGCCTCTAATTATCATTTGACTATTGATAACGTAAAGAGGGAGATTGTAGCATATCAAACATATGGTTATGCTAACCTTGAGTGTTATGCTTTGAATGTGGTTAGAGGGTTGCAAAATTTAAAAAGATGACCTTTAGGGAGCCATTCAAAAGCGGGTGGAGTCAATGATGGTTGAAAAACCATGCTTGTGAGCTTATTATATCACTTAGGTAGAAATATGTGATTGGAAACAAGTAAATGCAAGTGGAGAAATCAAAGTTCAAGAATATCTTGAACTTAATGAATATTATTGAATAATGTTTCAATATGGTATAGAGCAATAAGGATGTTGATGGTTTAATTGACATACACATGATTTCAAGTCAATATGGAGATTATTGAAGTATGTCTTAAAACCTTTGTTGATGAAGATAAAGAAAATGTGTTTCAATATTTTCAAAAATCAAGAAGTTGAATAAAGAGCAAAATGTTTGGTTTAGGTGGTTCATGGATTTTGGATTTGACCGGTTTGGTTTGCCAATCCATTTATTTAATGTTAGAATATTAGATATATATTAATTTAGAAATAGTCTAAATTAATATAAAATATATTATAATATATTTATAATATTTTATTCTAATAATTGATGGGTTTGTTTTTTAGCTTTGTTTGCTGAATTTTTTGCTATTATAAATATGTATCTCTTCAATGTTTCATAGTGTAACAATCTTAGGGTTTATAACAAAAAGGTAGAATATAGGGTTTAGGTTCTTCTCAAGGGAAAAATTAGAATGACAAAGGTTTTAGGAAACACTTGTTACACATTAGGCTTGTGTGCTTATATTATTAAGAGTTTGAGAGGTTGGGAAACATTTAGGTAGAAAATTGAGTTGTTTTGGGGGCCTTCAGAGATGTTCTTCAGAACTCTGAAAGCGAAAGTTATTTTCTTGTAACTCATATGTAATTTCTTATAACAACTTTGACAATATTAAATTGGAGAGTTACTCTCTCCCTAAAGTAGATCTTTCGATCGAACTGAGTAAATAAATTTTTCGTATTTTCCCGCCTTATATTTAATATTTGTCTATTATAATTATAATTGCTAAAGGCTATTTATTTTAATTGACAGTGTTCTTTGTCTCATATATTGTAATTGAATATTGTCATTATTCACAACAATCTCTAAATGCAACAGGCAAGGGACAGGGAACAAAATGTTTTAGATGCATAAAGAAAGAAAATTAAAAAAATGTTATAAAAACATAGTTTTATTATTAAAAAAATAAGGCAAGAGAATTGTGGATTAACAATATTTATTTTCTTCCCGAGACCTTAATATATAAAACATTCGCCAAATAATTTTTAATTTAAAAATCATACTTATTATCTTAAATTTGCACTTAGTTACTTATCATTATTCTAAACATATCTTTGATTCAATAGATTATTTTTCATAAATACCATTAGTCAATTGATGTTTGAAGACAATGATGACAAAGTGGAAGTTGAGATTGAGGTTACATAACATAAGAGTGGGAATTTAAAATCAATCCAACATTGTGTTTGATGGAAAGGTTTATTACAAATAGACCTATCTAAAATCAATGAATAAAGGTGAAGATGAAGAGTGTCAGAGCATGGTGAAGGAGTCGAACCAAGAAAGCATGGAATATTAATCTTTAGTTTAACCATCACATTGATTTAAATAAGATGTTGAATGAAGGTCCATCGTTTTACAACAAAATATTTTGCATCCTAAGAGAGGTGGTTTCTCAAAAGTTGACAATGTCGAGATCCATCTAGTTTATCTTCTTCTCAATCAGAGTAAGATAAATTGGCCATATTATTTTGTTGCTCGCATAATCACCATCAAATTATGTAACAAAGGGATTGTTTTTGGTTATCCATATATGATATCTATAATAATTAACTTCTTCGATATTGATTGTCCAAATCTTCCATTTGTCTATCCAAGTGGCCTCTTAGAATTCACCAAAAGAACCATGACTAACATGAGATACAATTGAGATTTAGAAAGTGAAGTATTATATTACCTAACCCCTCAAACAAAGCGGAAAATCTACAATTTTGATGATCCTACTGAATTTGATAATGTTGTTGATGAACAAGGGGTCAATGAAGGAGTTGAAAACATAAGTGGTACTCCTCATAGAGACATTCCTATGTCTGATGCAAATCTTGAGGAATATGAAATCTAAAGGAATATGAAATCTGGATGAATGTAATTGTTGCTCGACGACATGAGTATGAGCAACTGTGGAATGACAATTGACAACAAAACTTATGGACTGAGCAATGAGCTAACTATCGAGTTATAATTCAGGGTTCGTATGACTGCACTTTAAGGTCTTATGAAAACAGGTACGAGGCTGATACAAGTAATAACTCAGAGATCCTTACTATGCTTCAAAATATGCAAATTCAACAAAATCAACACTATGAAGAAAAAGTGCAATGACGTACATCTCAAGTGCAATAGCGTACCGATTTTGAGACTGTTCAAAATGATCAATTCAGATTGATCAATATAATATTGGATACCCAAGAAACAAATTTTGAGTTATTTTCCTTCACTACTACTGCACAATTTCAATCTCTTCATGAAGAAGTCCAAAGGTCTAGTGGTGTTTTCCAAGGTAGAATCAACCATCTTCACGCGATTGGTGTTCAATAGAATGAAAAGCATATGAGTTCTATGAATCTATGCCTAGAAGTGGACAATTTATCAAAGGCATCATGATGGCCAAAATGAGCCAATTGATGTCTTACCTATTTCCATTTTATTTCATGTCATTTCATTTGATGCATTTTCTTTAAGAATAATTCTTTTGTTATTGGTTGGGCTTTTGGTTTTATGTTGTGAGTTTTATGTGTTTAAACAATATGTACAAGCTTTGCACTGATTATGTAATGTTGGATATTCATGCTTTGTTTAATCTCTTATCTATTTTCTTCAAACATAGTGTATTTACATATATAAAATGATGTATGTGTATGAACATTATTTCTATGCAAAATTGCCTTTGAATGATATGTATACATATGATGTGATGTAACATATAAGATGCTTCTAATTATGTATTTTCTCTTTTGATATTGTCAAAGGGGATAGATATATGCAATGATAAATATTGAGATCACATATTCGGGGGCATAAATCAATCACATGAAGTGCATCACATTTTGACGTCATAAAATAGGGGAGTTTATAAGTAAAACTTGTCGATATTTGTTTTGAGTGATGTCAAAATGCGAGAACCTAGCATTTCTAGAATTGGCGTTTTTCGATTCTCGATATGGCACTTTCCTCATTTAAAGTCTTAGGATGTTTAGGATTTATAATTAGGATGTTTAGAAATCATATTGTAAATAGTCTCATACATTAAAAGTTGTTTTTACATAAAATTGAACTAAATGTGTCGACACATATCTATTTTAGGTCGACAAATGCAACTCACAAATAAGCTTTTAACTTCGACTTGTTTGGTTTATACACGCATCATACAGTTGACACATACTAAAGTGTTTAAAATTGCATAAATTTTCAATTTATGTGTCGATACATACGAATTTCAGGTCGACACATTTACAATCATTTTAAAGTCGGTAGCCTCTAACTTGTTTCGCCGACGTAAACATGTTCAGATCGACACATACAACTTGAACTTAACATATGTGTCACACATATGATATATAGGTTGACACATACTGATTATTTTGGTTAAATTTTCAAATCTTTTAATTTCGAAAATTTTCTCTTTTACCCTAAACTTCCAAAACTATAAATACTTCATTCATGCATCATTTCAACTTGAAGATACTATAAAATTAGCCTGCATTTGCTCTTCATCTTCAACCTCCAATCTATGCATACACACTAACAAACCATTGTAATAATTATTTGTTGGGGTGCCATCTAGACGAGGATTGAAATTATCCAATTAGGTTCTTGTGTACCCGAGAATATTGGATTGCGATTTACAGGGGTTCGTCCGAAAAAACCATGGGTTTGTCCTCCAAGATCATTGATTGATTTGAGGGTTTTCGTACAAGACGAACAAGGTTTATTATGGCCAAGTGATTCCCTTTGAAGATAAAGACTGCAAATGATCCTTTGGAGATAAAGAATGCAAAGGAAATGGCGAGAGAATGACAAATCAAATTGAAGTTCTTATGGTACAATAGGTAAAATTGACTGTACGCGAAAGCTTTAGAGATAAAGTCTGCAAAAGAGTAGCAACATCCAGATGGTCAATTTTTAACTATTGTGTTTTGGTCTTTCTTAAGATCAAAGGAAGAGAATGGGTTCAATCAACAACAAGCATTAGGGTTTGTGGAGTTGTTCTTGAACACTTCTCTTGTATCAACTTTTTACATAGTAAGAATTATCCTATTTCCATTGGAATTAGGCGCAGACGTATCCACGCGTGAGGACGATAGTGGAAAATGTGAAGACAAATCCTTGTGTTTCTTTCCTTATCGATTTTACTTGCTTTATTTTCATCAATCAATTTGTCTAATAGCATTGCGTTATCAATGGATTCATACAAAATTTTCTGAACTGTTTTTGATTTGATTCAAGTGTTGATATTACTTATAATCACTTTTGATTATAAATGATTTTTGTATCAACACAACTTAAGGAAAAAATTTGAAAACTCAATTACACACCAAGTGTTCGATAAATTGTGTTGGCTTGTTCTTTTGATAAATTACCATTGGAAATAGTTTTAGAAATAACTTGAAATAAACGCTCAATAAGTTGTAAATTGTATATTTCAATAGATTTCATATAAGACGATTTTATTACAAAAACTCTTCTACTTAAACTATTCAATAGATAATTTTTGAAAACTAGAATTTTCTAGAATTTTGAAGTTCTATTATCTAAATATGTTGTCGCCGCTAACAAGTGTGAAAGCTCACATGGTCGTGTCCATCAAAGTTAGCAAAGTGTAAAGGCACAAAAATACTTTTGGAAATACTATGACAAAATCACACATGCACACACATACTCATTCAAATCTTAGAGAATACTCTTTTAAAATAAAACCACACGAAAATTGTTTTAAGGGCTAAATAATTAATTAAGAGATTGTTTGATCACTAGGATGATTTTTCACCGGATAATCGATTAGCCCCAATCATCTAATATATTATTTTCACTTATTTGAGTATAAAATTGATTGGGACAGTCTCTTAATAATTGAAAATGACTAAATAGCAAAATCTTCCATTTATACCTTGAATAATTTATTATTTAAGGTCAATAATTGATTGTCCTACTCAATTATGAAATTCATTTTGTCCATATATTATTTTCAAATTTAAACCACAATATAACCTATAGATAGAGAGCTTATCTATCATTTCATTTAATCTAAAAAAATGAGATTATCATTTCATTTAATCAAAGAAAATCGAGGTTCTTTAGCCATTAGTAAGTTATGTGTCACTTTGTCTGCACACAATTGATGATAGGAACATTGAACATGGTTTATTTAAACCAAAAAAAATTATTCTAGCCGTGGGCAAACACGCTACCCTGACGTGAATACAAACCGATCACTAGGTTATTTTAACATGAAAGCTGAGACCACATGTGACAAATTGACAATTATGCATAGTAACAAACAACGCGTGACCGCGTACACCGTCACGGTTAACATAACAGTGTGCGGTACGTAGCATATGGGTTAAAGACAGTTAACACTTGACAGCTAAGTTATGTTACTTTAAAAATTGTTTATATCAATGCAATGCAAGTAAAGTACTACTCCACATGCTTTAAAAAAAAAAATAGGTTCTACAACTAAATATTATTATTGTCCATTCTGTGTGCTTTTTCTTTCAATATTGAGATTTGTCCTGACTCGATCATTTCTTCTAGAAACAATGGCGTCTTTTTTCCAAACTACAAGTACCATCAGCGTGCTCTCCACGACTCTACTAACATTACAATTATAGCTACGTTAAGGAAAACGATATAAATAAAACAACGGAATTTCTAATATTTTATCATTGAGGATTGAGGATCGTTCATTTTAAGTATAATTTCTTCAAAGTATATAAATTTTAAAACTCCTTTTTGTTATAAAATTCTATCTTTTATTAATTTAAAGAATATTAAATTTGATTTTTATAGAAAAATAATGTTTGGATAATGTTCGTATCTTTGATGCACAAATCGGATTAGTCGATTTATTAAATGAGTTGGAAACCGATACCAAAATCTAAAAAAATCCATATTTTATTATTACATATTTCTATAAATCATGTCAAAAATCATTTTCTTATAATTAACAAAATACTCGCGAGTAAATGAATTTATTTAATATGATATGATATAGATTTAATTTAAATATATATTTTTAATTTAAAATTAATTATTTAATTATAAAATAAATAATGATAATATAAATTCAATTTTGATATTTAAAAATATTCTTTTGTGTTTTAAATAAAAATAATTATTAATTAAAATAAAATAGATATTTTGACGATATTGGCTTGTGAGTAAAGTATATATTTTGACATTTGAAAATAAGAATTTTGTGTCTCAAATAAAGATAATTGTTGATTAAAATCAAATAAGTATTTTGTTGATAGTGACACGTGAGAAAAAGATAATATATACTCCATTCGTCCAAAATTATAAGAGAAAAAAAAAATTTGTTCCAAAATATATGAGAAAATTTCATCTTTCATCTCTTTCAAGGTAGAATTAAATGCAAATTGCATTTAATTTACATTCTCTCTTATGATTTCTATAACTAACAACCAACTATAATTTTTTTTACATCTTCCAAAACATTTTATTTTTAGAAAACCACAAGTCAAATAATTATGTTTTTACTTTTCTTAATAGGTGTAATTTTATTTTTTCTTTTTGATAATTTGGGACGGAAAGAGCAACTTGATTTTTTAGTAGTACGGTGTTAATATGTCAAGTTGGAGTAATGATTCTCACATTGAATTAAAAAGAGAATATTGAATTTTTTTTAAGTGAGAAAATGCATAGACCCAATATCTTAAGGTTTTTGGTTAATATGTAATTTTAAGAAATAATTTTACGGATAAAATTTCATTGGTATAGGTTATTAAAGATAAATTACCCATGATTTTATAAGGGTAGTCTAGACCTCACCTAATTGTATAGTATAACTATGGCGAAATATCCATTTTGGTCTCTTAACTATAGGTCATGGTTCATTTTGGTCCCTTAACTTTTTGCGCCAAATTAGTCCCTTAATTTTCAAAATGATGCAAACAAGTTCATTTCGTCCTCCATTAGTCAAAGTCTGTTAAATCCTACGCACATTTGATCAATTATTGTAGGAGTTAGCGTCTGAAAACCGACGCTAAAAGATATTTCCAGATTTTGTTTATTGTTATTCGTCATCTTCCCCAAATTTCTAACAATTAATATTAAATCACCACACCACAAAACTTTGAAGATGTTTTAGATCCTCAAATAACGAACCATTCAGAAAGTGTAACAAAATTTTTGGGAACCATCATCATTAAACTTGAAACAATGTCATCATTAATTCACGAACAAACTAAACACAAATCCAGAACTCTTGCAAATTCAAATAACCGCCATCTCAACACTATCAATCTCTTAATTAAATTCAACCATTAATGCCATTGGTTCACAATATCAACACTAAATTCATCACCAATTCAATAACAATGGCAACTAGTTTATTACTAATTCAATAAAAATAGTAACACTAAT
The DNA here is from genome assembly GCA_021764765.1 of Vicia sativa. NCBI lineage: Eukaryota > Viridiplantae > Streptophyta > Magnoliopsida > Fabales > Fabaceae > Vicia > Vicia sativa. Next base: position 241,512,683 of record CM038793.1, read on the forward strand.
GAAAGAAAAATGAGGTTACCACCGACTTGTTATTTCAAGTAAAAAAATTAGCAAACAGGAAAGTGTTTGAGAGATGTTATTGGGCAAAACGATCAATCGTGAATAAAGCATACTTGACAAATTTGGTTGAATAAAGATGGTTTGATAAAAGTGTGTAACGGTGGTAAAGAACCGACGATGAAGTTTAGGGTCGATGGTGTTGGTGGTATGAAACGGAAGAATGGAGAAATGTAACAAAGTGTATGGTTGTTGACGAAAGATCTCAATGGGAGGAAATGGCATAGTGGTTTGTTAAATATTGTAAGAATTGAGTTATAGTATTTATGAGATATTATGGATTTGCCGTTATAACGTATATTTACGCGACGGATTTAAGAAATTAATCAAAAATGAATCATGGTAGCGGTAAAATTAGTGATTATTGATTTAATAGTATTTCATTGTTAAAAATTTGAAGAAGACATATAGTAAAATTTGTAAATATCTTTTAGTTCTTGACCTTAACTTCATCATAATTGGTCAAATGTATATTTTAACTTTGACTAACATGGAAGGACTTGTTGGCATCATTTTGAAAATTAACCATTTGGCACCAAAAATTAAGGGATAAATGAGTATTATCCCAATTAACGATTATAGGAGATCGAAATTCATGCATAATGATTTGTAATCCATGCTCACAAATAGCAAGTTTGTTATCCCCTATGAACTATATATAAATAATGCGTCAATTCGTTTAAACTCAATTTCAATCACTATTCTCCTCACATGCTTCCTGAGCTTGGCATAATCTTACAGCCATCTCTGTCATATAGAAGTTCAAATTCAACATTACCTCGGTTTTCATTCCATTTCTAGTTCTAGTATGAAACAGTGGTGTCGTATATGGGAATCGACTTATGATTCATATGTTTTCCATAATTTCATGTTCGCTCTCTGGTTTGTTAGTTCGTAGCCTTCTTAGGTCATTGAATCAAAATCACTCATAATCAAACAGTGAAAATTTGTCATTCAATTTAAATAAGCTTCGTTTTAACTATGATTCTCTAAATTTCCAAATATATGATTTCGCACTTCCTAGTAATGGTTGGATCAAAATCTACTCGTTCCACTAATCGCAACGATTAATCAACCACATTCATTCACAAATTGTGTGAATCCATAGCATAGGTTCCACTACACAAAATATCATACTCCTTAAATAGCTACATATGTCTAATTGATTCTAATTGAACGCTACGAATAAAGACAAAGCTCATAAGTCAATAAATCAACAGAAAACTTAATAAAAAGTTCTCCCAAAATTCAAAGAGAAATCGAGGCAATACGCCCTCATCATATTGGAAAAATCATACTAAGAACCATATGAAGCATTCTTTGTGTTCTGGATCTTGTCTGATAAAGTAAATAAACTTCATGGAGAAGCCCTCATATTGGGTGATACATGGAAATGGAGATCCAAACAAGCACATACAACTCGTGAATAAACAGTTTAATTACTTCCATCTGAGGTTAAAAAATGCAAGATTTTTGCATAAACATTGGTCGACCAACTAGCTAGTGTTCAATGGTCATCGGGCGATAGCAATGAGTCATTGAATGATTTTTGTAATTTAGAATTTATTGCAAAAGACAAATATGTGACATTAGTTGCTTTTAAGAAATAGTTCAAGGGAGGAAAAGAGCATGCGATTTATTTCGACATATAAATGCCTTTTATTAATCATATAGTTATATGAGATATCACTTCTTAAAATATTTTTCCGTTATTTTTATTAAAACATTTTAGGGAATATTTTAAAGAATATTGAGAAAAAAATAGCGAGAATGTGTTATTTTAATTAAAAATAATAGGTAAATCCATAAATGAATAAAATAGAATAAAGCTTTAAGGAATATTCTTTAGAAAATACTATATGATAAAGTTTTAGTACGAAACACATAATAGTATGAGATTAGAATTACATTGAAACATAAACAACAATGTTATATATAAAAAAAATTACACATGGAAACATCTCATAGTATGAGAAGGAAAAAGATCATTTGTTGTCATTTTCCTTCACCATCTCCTGCCTCTTCATAGGGGATTAGAAGTGATTTTTAAAAAAAAAATTGCTTTGAAAGAAAAATTTATGCAAAAGAATGGCTAGATAGGAGTTGAATGGACAGCACCAAAAAAGTTGGAGAGGATCAGTCCGTATAGAAACATAATACTATTAAAGTACGTTTAAAATAGAGAACCCTAACAGATAAGCCCTAGTAGATGAAGCTATGTCGAAGAGAGATGTTGCTTACTGCAACAAATGTTCAAGTTCCAAGTTATATATATAATGATATTGTCTTCTCTATTTTGTCTTAACTTCCTCTCAAATCTTTCAAACGATTTCAATCTGCATGCAAATCATGGTCTCTTCTGTTTGATGATCCTTATTTCATGAATATGTACCGAAAGTCTTTCTTATCTAAGGATTCATATAATTATGATAATAAATCTTTCCTCTTACATCTCTTAGGTGAAGACTTTCCCCACCATTTGTATTCTCTTTCCGGTGAGAGGGTTGAGAATATAGTCGAATTAAAGTTGTTAGAGTCACCGTTTCATCTGAATCGCTTTGAAATTTTAGGCTCAGTTAGTATTAACGGTAATCTTTTTCTTCGTATCGATAATATCTACAATGAAGGTAGGAAAGTTATATTGTGGAACTCAACTACAAAAAAATTAAGGATGTTCCTTCTAGTCTATCGAAATCTATATCTTTAGGAGAAATGATGCTTTTGTTGATCATCTATTTGGTTATGACCGTGTTAAAGATGATTATAAAATAATTAAATCAAGATATCAGTCATGTGTTAACACTTGGAAGATATATAGGAAATATATAACCTAAGTAGTAAATCTTGGAAGAAATTGGATGTATATATACCTACATGGAAGACTTACATTCACAATGTATACATAGATGGTGTCATTGGTGGAATAGAGGCTAAACACATACATATGTTGTTTTATTTGACTTCATTGTGAATCATTATTTAAACTTTCATGTCTTGACCTAGATGATAGGTTGACTAATCTTTCTAGTAGGAAGATGTTGGGAAAATTGATGATATTGAATGGGTCGCTTGTTTTCATCTTAAATGACTTGAATGCGTCACATTTCATATTTCAATTTTGGGTGAAATCGGTGAAGAAATTATGGACTAAACTTTTTGTTGTTGGGCCTTACCATCCATTTGTAATTATAATTCATACTATGATGTGTTTATGTGTAAAATTTTATCATATAATATTTTCTAAAGAATATTCTTTTGAAAGTTTATTCTATTTTATTAATTTATGGATTTACTATTATATTTAAGAGATTAATTACTATGCAATGTAAAACTTTTTACATAAATTGCATCATAACTACCTGTGATATTATTTAATACATAATTAAAATAAAATAAAATATAATTTATAATTTAACGATCATAATTCTGATGGTAAAACTTTTATATGCCAATGTATTCTAATTAAATTATATTTTAATTAAAATAACACATTCTCACAATTTTTCTCAATATTCTTTAAAATATTCCCTTATAAAATGCTTTAATAAGAAATAACAGAAAAGTATTTAAAGTAATATCTCATATAAAATTAATAAAGGCATTTGTATGCTGAACTCTGTTGATGTTGAAGTAGAAGAAGTCGAATAAGGTTTTACTTAAAAGTTATAACTAATAACTAAATTAGTATATAGATATTATGCAAAAATAAAAGATCCTTTTAAAATTTATAATGTATATTTGATAGTAACTATAAGAAAAATAATATGATTTATTTTGTAACAAAATATTTTCTAAATAATATTTGATGAGATATTAAATTTAGTAGTATATTTTGACAAGTTATACTAAATTGATTATTAAGATGTAAATAGATTTAAATTTACATCAAACATTTGTAATAATATTTATAAATATATTATATTTTCTAAATAGTATTATACTATAATACAATATAGAAAAGCAATGAAAAAGTTATAACAAACATAAATAATATTGTTGGTTTCATTCTAATAGTATTTATAAATAAATAAATTATATTATAGTAATATACATGTCAATTAAAAAAACAATTTTTAATTAAAAAAAAGCATTATAATAAACACCAAACAGAAATAAAAGAAATAACGGTATATATGAAATAGAATGCTATTGATTTCAGTATTGCTATTGATTTCAGTATTGATGACAGTTGAATGAAAATATGAGATTATACTAATACACTAGTGTGATGATAAGTATTTTTGTCTGTCATCCGGTGATCCTTGTTCGATCCCTTACAACGGCGAGCTTACATATTTAAAAATATTTTATGAAAACTCTAAATAAAACTTTGGTTCATGAGATGCAATTTTTTTAAACTTCAATTATTAATTATATTACTAAAATTATAATTTTATATACATATTCTGTCCGTTTCATTTTATAAAATTATAAAGAATATTATTTGTTATATTGACTTTTTATTAAACGATTTATATTTACTAATAAAATTATATTAAGCTTAACTAATTGTACGTGAAGTTTACATTCCAATTTAGTTTTAAGTGGCCCATTAAAAAATGTAAAATAACAAATTGTAAAAATTATAAGCTGTAATACTCGAGAATTAATCTAATATAATTGTTCTCGCTTTATATTGAATATATCAAAACAAATCATTTTAACTAATTATTTAACAACAAAATAGCCTATCTTTTGTCCATAAATTTTTATGGCACACAAGCCATAAAATCAAAATAGCGAGGCGCATGATTATTAAGCATTAGCTTGCTCAATACCACATCGGACTAGAAACGGAGATAAATCACATGTGGAACTTCCTTAGGGTGTTCATATCATCCCACAAGCTCTAATTAAACCATATAAAATTTTGTTGCTCCGAAATTTTCCTCGTGATCTAAGTATTGCAAGCTTTGTCTAAGTCCTCCATATTATCCTACTTTTGAGATAATAAGAGTGAACCCACTTGACCAAAGGTTATCCATTTTGTTCCAAATGTTCTATAAGAGCTTGAAGAACGCACACTTATTCCAGGAAATAAATCAATAATGCCCATGCCTCTCGGTTTCAAAGGCTCAGACACCTTCCACGAAATATTACTTTTCTTTGTTGGTGGAATATTTCTGTCCAAAGAAAGGATCAACATATAGAATCAATTTTCGATCACAACTTTGAGAAGAGGAAAACACAAAAGCCAATAATTAGCCTTAGCAAACGAGGTGATTTTTATCAATCAAGCCACACTACGAGCTCAACAAATTGGAAGTTTAATGCTTAACGACCACCGATCTAATCAACCAATACCATATAGTGACATATGACCAAGTACTTACGTGAGAGGTACACTAAGTACAAGGAGGTATGCCTCCTTGAAGAGGACACACTAAGAATCATGTCTTTGTGCCGTGTCAAAACTCCCAAATAAATCGCTCTTAGTTGTGTTTATTTTATACATAGAATTAGAGAAAGTATAAAAAGTTGTAATCATTAAATCTACTGATTAGAAGTCTCCTAGATAAAAGCATGACATCATCGTAAACATCAAATTTGTCAATTGCATCTTCTCACATTTTGAATGATGGTTGAAATTTGGTTGAGTTGCATTTGGTGAACACAATGTTGGAGATATTCCATTATGATCATAAAAAGATGATGGGAGATATGATCCACTTATCTTATACCTATTTTGGCTTGCATCGGTTGGGTAAGAGACTCATTCACGTTAAATTGGTAGGACACGTAACCGTGTATCTTGATATCATTATCCAGCTAATGAACTTAAGTGACAAACCAATTTCCTACATAATACACTTCTAGTTTACCATGTTGTACGCTTTTGTGCATATCAAGTTGAACCATACATCTTGGGATAAAACATCCTCGTTTGAGCTTATAATACTACCAATCACTTTTCCCAATCTAGTTGTCAACACTCTAGATATAATTTTATAAATCCTAGTGAAAATATATGGGCCTAAAATCTTGTATACTTTGGCTTATTATTAGGATAAGGGAGATAATAATACATTTAAATTCCTTGTACAATCTACCATTTATAAAGAACGTCTGTGACTGAGCTATCAAATCATGCTTAATGATCTCTCAACTACTTTTGAAAATCTAGAATTGTACCCATCAAGACTCTGAAGCAGACACATCATTAATACCTTTAGGACATAAAAGGTCATCTTCCCTAACAGGTTTCTCTATACTCTCTCTTTGTACCCTTTGGAGTTGGTTTTCCCCTCATTGTGGCCCCCATATCAATGCAGAACATATCATCATCTCTTACCCATAAGACCACCATAGAAGTCCATGATTTCTGCTTTAATATCAGTCCGAGAAGTCAGATAAAAACCATCCTTTTTTACCAACATGTCTAGAGACCTATTATTTTGCTTGGACTTAACAGAAGCATGAAAGAATGAGTTGTTTCCATCTTCAACCTTAAGCCAATTGATTTTAGCTCTTTGCCTCAAGATAAACTCATCAATATCATTCCACTTTATTAAATCACCAGTACACTACTTGACCTCTTTTATTTTTTCTGTTTATCCTATCGATGATTAACCCATTGTCAGGCAAGGTTATCTTTAGCTTTGGAAATGGGTTGTTTAGCTATAAGTAGGGGTTTGTGCATCTTAAACAAAACAGGTTGTAACCACTTCAACTTATGCCATATAACATACATATGCCTCCCTTCAAGAGAATACTCCAATTATCCCTGATTTCAGCATTGTAGCTCTCAATGTCACTCACATGGTTAATAAACTTAAATTTGGTGTGATGTTTAGGAGGACTAGGCTGATTAGATATATGCAACAGAGCATGATCTAAGACACGATGAGGAATGATCTTTATAGTATTATTCAAATGGTTTTGAAACCACTCAACATTCCCTAATACTATATCTATTCTATAATAGATGACTCCCACATGATGCTTGTTTAACCAGGTACTCTAATCTCCACTAATGTCCATTTCAAAGAGACATTTCCTCTCCATCACATCCTACAGTCAGAATATTCAAACATTACCACATTTCCTCTAATCTTGTCTTGTGTCTTCAAGACATTGTTAAAATCACCAATCAAGCACCATGAACCTTGCTGATGCAGACTATCAATATCCCTCCATAAAGTTTTCCTTTGCTCCAACGTATTCAAAGCATATATAGCAGTTAACCAGTACCTAAACTTCCATTGGACATCAAGCACCCCACAATGCACCATGTTGATGGTACAAGAGAAAACTTTAATATTCACATTATTAGGGTTCCAATTGCCAAAATTCTACCATTATCATGAAATAGATAGTTATCAACAAACATAACACTCATGATAAGCTTATTCCTAATAAAATTAGCATGACCAAGTTTAACTCTAGTCTCAATTAATATATTTATGACAAACTGAAGCTCTAGGAGACGAGAGTTAATCTCTTTAAGCTTACCTGGCTTATTCAGTCCCCTGACATTCCAAGAAACAGTCATTGCCCTGTGTTTTGAAGCACTAACAGATCATTCAAAATACCTAATGCATCAAAGCCTTTCTCACATAGCACATCCTGACGGGTCCTCAACAATAATTATTTTACCACGATCTTTTCCACTCTTGGAAACCTTTATTCAATTCTAATTATCCTCTATTGTTTTGTCTGAACTCTTCTATTTGACAGGTGTGACAATTGGGACTTTCTGACCTCAGAAGTATTAGGCTTCATTGTTGCATCTTAGGTTTGGGTTTATCATAATTATGAACAACCTTTGGCATTTTCCATAAAATAAGGGTTTCCATTCATATTCTATAACTTGTTGCATCCTCAATCCCTTGTTGTCCTTAATGGTGAATTCGTTTTGTAGTTCCTTTGTGTTTTTATTTCAATGAGAATCCTAGCATAAGAAACTCGAAGCTTTTTGTTGTGCATTCATCTATCACCAACGGGTTACCTAAGGCGCTCCCAATCTCATTCAGACTCATTTCACCATATATAAAGGGGAGTTGGGGAAGTTTGACCAGATAAGGAGAGTTCTCTATAGGCCATTCTTCAAGTTAAAATTCGGTTGTCACTCATGAATCAAAATGGCATATTCATGTTTGTATAGGATCCCTCATCAGTACATCGCCCTTTCCTGAAAGACTTGAAACAGAGAATAAAATATATTTCCTTGTGGTAGTACATGTCAGTAATTAAAGTTCGGTTGTTAATCATAAAATTATTCACCATATTCATGCTAAGTCACCATACATCACAAGAGAAGATTCCCGAATTTGATCTCTAACACTATATCTTCAACAACTATCTCAACTTTAATTTCACGTTCACAAGCTTCACGGTAATGAATCTCATATTGCCCTTTAGCGAGGTTCCATTTTCATTCAACACATCCACCCATAACTTCGCTTCATCATCTTTGAAATTAAGGTTCATCATAAGTGGTCTCCTCTTCCACAAAGTCATTAACCTATTACTAGAGATAGCTTGTTGGATCACAGTCTCGTTTGACAATCTTCCCAAGTACGTAGATAGATTGTCGATTTTGTAAAGCGAAGTGTCTTTTACATCCCACGCCTCATCTCGTGGATTATGATTTGTCTTCCATGTTGGTTTCTTGTAAGGCTTTGAGAATTTTGTTTAGTGTATAATTTTTTTATCATAAATTATAATTTTAAAAAAGTCATTTTTGTATAATTATTTTATTAAAAATTATATTTTTTTTAAAAAATGAGATATATATTAATAAGCAAAATAAATCACTTTACAAGATGTCCTGAAAATGACAAGAAAGAGTAAAAGATTATAATCCAAAATTTGAAAAAATAGCAAATAATGGACTACATAATAGTTGATAATCAAGATAAGATAAAAGATTTAACCTCGAGAAGTGGTAATCATAATCGAATGTAACATACTTTGACTTTAACCACCAAAAAGAATGAAATTTTACCCTTTTAGATAACGCATGCAACTACGTTGTTCTTTCTAAAAAAATATGTTGATTTTGTTCTTTCTAAATAATCCAAAGCACTGCGCACCAAATAGTGTTAAAAATCAACAAATTATTTTTCGAGAATCCACCAAGATCACCAAACTGCAAAATAATGGTCCAAAATACTTCCTTGAGATGTCGTTGAGAACTCTAACCAATTAAGAATAATAGTCTACAATCCACTGAAAAATCACATGTTACAAATAAATGATATTTGTCTTCAGCCACGTCATAATTTGTTACACATCTATGATCATTTGTATCAAGAATCAACCGTCTAACCATATTTTCTTTCGCTGGAATACGATTTAGAAACAAATATCAGACAAAAATAGATACATTATAAAATATTGTATACTACACTTTGGACATTTTAGTAACTAACAAAATAATCCTTAACTTTTTCATTTTTTATTTATTTCACGCACCAATTGCCAATTTTTCATTGGTCCAAATTAAAAAAATTATTTTTCCATCTTACACTAATTTTTCTTTTCGCTCTCTTCTCTTTTCATTTTATATAATTACTAGTCAGAGATCCGTGCTCCCGCACGGGTGACTTTTTTTATAATTTAGTAAGCACGGGTGACTTTTATATGGTTTAGTAATTTTTAAACGATATGACAAATAAGAATAAAAGAAATTATAAGCAATTTGCTTAATAACAAACTCATATTGTCGCACAAGTATTCATATATTTGATGTAATATATTTTGAATGATATGAATAATATGCGTAAATGTCACTCATACTTATTTTATTAATGATTATGTAAAATAATTATACATGAAAATAAATTAATTATGCAACGTAAAATTTTAGATGTAAATGCAAAATTTGAAATGATAAACTTATTTGTAAAAGGAACAATATTCATATATATTTAATTATATTAAATAATCATACAAAAATAATTTTAAAAAAACGTGAAATGGAAGAAAAAAATATTTAAAAAATATATATTTTACATATAAAAAATTGTTAATTTAAATAAAATAGATTATTCTGATAGTGACTCGTAAGATAAAATGTTAATTATATGTACACATTTAAAATAGAAATGTCGATAATAATTTTAATAAAGTAAAATTACCCAAAAATGTAAAAACATCTACTATAAGGAACATATTTATTTTAAAATAAATCGCAAATTGTTAATGGAAAAGAAAATAAAGAAAATTAATTTAGATGAAAAATATATATTTTATTAATTATATACGAATTTAATGTATTTTAACTTTGAATCTAATGTCCAAAATGGTAATTCACTTTAATAATTATTCTATATTAATCATTCTCTATAGATTATAGATGTTAAATTTATTTTTTATATATATATATATAGACCGGCCCAAGGGCCAAGCCACCAAGGTTAGGGCTTTAGGCCTTAAAAGTTTGGACTAAAAAGGCCTCATATTTATTTTATTTAGTTATAATATGTAATGACACATTAAACACATAAATGTTCATAGTTGAGTTGGTAAAGCTTAAGCCTTCTTTTCTTTTTGTTAATCTGTGATCCCTAGCACAGGAGATTTTACCCGTTGGTGTCTTCACGGTGCTTTTGGATTAATAGGTTTTATGTTACGTCAATTTGAACTTGTTCGATCTGTTCAATTGTGGCCTTATAATACAATCGCATTCTCTGGTCCAATTGTTGTTTTTGTATTCCTTATTTCTCCACTGGGCCAGTCTAATTGGTTCTTTGCACCTAGTTTTAGTGTAGCAGCTATATATATATATATATATATATATATATATATATATATATATATATATATATATATATATATATATATATATATATATATATATATATATATATATATATAGTTATAATCTCGTGAAAATTGTTAATATTATATAGTATACCTATCAAATGTTGGACAAATACTTCTTTAGAGGTGCATGTAAATATGGAGTATGAACATTCACGTGTAGTTACATTACCCAATCTTAGCAAACTTACAAATATATTTATTTTTCCATTTTATTATAATTATTTTTGTGTGATTTACATCTAGATCATTATCTTTGTTAAAATCATTTACTTCATTATCTAGATTATAATTATTTTTGTGTGATTTATTATAATCATTTACTTCATAGTTTTTAAATGACTAATAAATTATACTACAATTATAAGATATAATATTCTAAGTAACAAATGTCCTACAAATAAAACCTAAAACAATCAAATCAGTAAGGTAACAATGGACACCTAAATATAATGACACAAATTAAGAAATCAATTCACTCCAAACCAAAATACCCCAACAACAAATCAATTCAACCTATAACCAATGAGAAATCTATATCCACACTTTTGCTCCAGATAAATGAGTTGAATTCTTGAAGCCGCTAACAACAACCAAACCTGCAAACAACATCCCTAATTTATGTAAAATTAGCAATCAATATGTTCGTGATTAAGCAGCCCAAATCAAACCTAAGAATTAAGAATTTTTAAAGAGTTTGGAACTGTTAAGCAAATGTTAAATTATGCTCATATGAAGAATAATTATCATCACATAACACTCATACCACTTACCTTCCTGAAATGAACACATTGACAGATACATATCATATTGTTTGAACTTTATCAGTAATAGTATTCTACTTTATATGCAGTTTGCACATGCAACTTTTTTCTGTTGTACGTATACATATGTACCTAGAAATATTCGGCATATAAAATTGACAGATATGAGGGAGATACAAAACTTAAGGCTGAAAGGAAGTTATTTGAATAATACATACTACGTTTAAGGAAAGAAAACACCTAAAGATGTCATGCTCCACTCAACAATATAGCTATAACCAGTCAATTTTACGTTTAAAACATGTCTATTACACGACTTTAATAAAAGACTTCACAGTTGCTATCAAAACAATAATAGCATTCAATAAACTTATGTATCCGGAATGTTAGAAAACTCACCATTGAAAAAACATCCGGACTTGTTGGTAGTATTTATTTTACGCATAATAGTAATGCGCTCCTCTTTACTCTGCAGAAAATGTTGTCATATGTAATGGTTCAAAAATAAACTCTAGAAAACGAAGACCGATAAAGTGTGTGAAAACACAAAACAATATGGGGCTCTCCACAAAGGCCAAGAGCAATAGCACATACAACAAAACTCTTTCCAGAACCATTGGGCCCAATTACAAGATTCAAGCGAGGGCCATGTTTACATTTTGAGTAATCAAATGTCATGAAATTATAAAGCTCCATCTCCAAAATGTTTCCAAGCATATAATCATCATCCCCTATATATATATATATATATATATATATATATATATATATATATATATATATATATATATATATATATATATATATATATATATATATATATATATATATATATATATATATATATAAGATATTTCTTTGACCCGTGGGTGCAATGCAAGATAACATTGAGTTGCAGCTTCCTACAAAAGACATGCCCCCATAATTCAATTAGTAAAATCTAGTATAATAGCTAGGCTGGTGATCTTTGATTATATGAGTTGCAGAGGAAGAGATGACATAGATGATGTTGTTTTGAAATATGAAATGTTAGAGAGAAAGTGAGGCAATAAGGTTGTAATTTTGTAAGATATGGCCACATTTCAGGATCATCAAGTGCGAACTATGTGCCTATAGCTCCCAAAATAACATGAAAATTAGAGAGTGAGACAATAATATTTCTATTTAGATAGTGTAAACATTTGGAAACAAAAGATATATGTCGAGACTTGGTAGTTAGAAAACAAAATGTATTTCTATCGATAAAATGTGTGTGTGTGGTGCATATATTTCCATGTTCAGAAAAGATGTATTTATGCAAAGATAATGTTACATATGTGAATTCGAACATTTCAACTTTCAAGTATATGAAGTGTTGTTTGCCTCTTCTTATCAATTGTTATTGCGATTTCAAGTTCACTGCCAAGCAGGGCCTTGATGACATCCACATGGCCGTCTCATTGAAATTTCAGGAAATGCCTCTGAGAACCTTCAATATCTCTACAAACCAGAAAATAAGAAAAAGCAAACTAATCAACAAATTTAAACAAATATTTGTAAGGTTGAAATTGAAATTGAAATCAAAACCTAGAAAGACCTAAAAATGAGATTTGTGACATTGAGAACTGCATAGCAAATGAAAAAGAGAGTACCTACGTTTTGAAAGCATTGTCGAGATAGTTGGTTGTGAAGCAGAACATTGATGAAAATCCACAGCAGAATTATATCAAACACATGGTGTGCATATATAAAATTGAAAAATAGGCATATATAACACAACCAAAACATTGTCATTGTTCTTGTTCACCGTCACAACAACAACACAAATATTGCAAAAGAAATTGAAATGAAATAGTAAGAGAAAATAAAGAATTCATATCTAAGATTGTTTACAAATTTTGGATGCTTGTGAGAGATGTTGGATAGGAAGATAAGGAGGAGAAAAGAAAACTGGACAGAAAGAGAGAAGATACTTTTGGCAAGGAGAGAAAATATATTTTTGGCAAGGAAAATATATTTTGAATTGAAGAATAGAGGCTGCCAAATGTTAAATGATGATTGAAAAGTGAAACTTATTTTGTTAGTTATTAAAAGTTCAATTAGTAGGGTAAATTATTTTTGAAGGAAGGGCATTTTAAGGAGTTTGGTCAATGAAATAGTAAAGGGTGATAGTAGATTTAATATATTTGAATTTTAATATAATTGATTCTTTTACAATTAATTATTTCATTTTAACTCACATTTTATGACATATTTTATCTTTTCTATTTGTTTATTATCATTAAAATAATAACTAATCTATTATTTAACTTTAATAAAATTAAAAATATATTTTATGAAATTAAATAATACTACATACTCCTTCCGTCCCAAAATATAAGAAATAAAAATAAAAACTCACTTATTAAGAAATGTAAAACACAATTATTTGACTTGTGGTTTTTTAAAATAAAGTGTTTTGGAAAATGTAAAATTATTATAATTAGTTATTGGTTATAAATGAGAGAATTATTAAATCATTTATTTAATCAAATTAATTTTTTCATTATATTTTTTAATTGAACATTATCATTATTTTTTATCTTAGTTATCAAATTATTATCATTATTTTAAATGTTTTTTTTTCTTCATTTCACATTTTTTTAAGTTAATACATTGAGTTTATTTTAGTATTAATAATTCAATTTAAACTCACATGTGTCTAAATACATCATTTAAAAATTTATCATTATATTTTGTATAATCATATTATTTATTGTAGTATTTTGATTTCATAATTTTTCATTGTACTTTCCCATTAAATACTAATTAATCTATTATTTAATTTTAATAAAATTAAAATATATTTTATGAAATTGAATAATACTACATGTCATTCACACAACTAACTTTTTATCTTACGGGTCACTATTAAATTATTAACATTATTTTTAAATGTTAATTTTTTCTTTCTCCATGTCACAAGTTTTTTTAAAATTACTTAATACATTGAGTTTATTTTAACATTATGTAATTCAATTTAAATCCACATGTGTATCTAAATACATCATTTATCAAATTTACTATTATATTTTGTATAATCATATTATTTGTTGTAATATTTTGATTTCATAATTTTCATTGTACTTTCCCATTAAATACTAATTAATCTATTATTCAACTTTAATAAAATTAAAAATATATTTTATGAAATTGAATAATATTACATATCATTCACATAACTAACTTTTTATCTTACAGGTCACTATCAAATTATTCCAATTATTTTTAAATATTAATTTTTTCTTTCTCCATGTCACGAGTTTTTTTTTTAAATTACTTAATACATTGAATTTATTTTAACATTATGTAATTCAATTTAAACTCACATGTGTATCTAAATACATCATTTGTCAGGTTTACTATTATATTTTGTATAATCATATTATTTGTTGTAATATTTTGATTTCATAATTTTTCATTGTATTTTTCAATAAATGTGAATTTTTATATATATATCAAAAAATTATTTGGTCAATATTAAAATAAATTCACATGTGTGAGACGGGTCTCGACTAGTTAAAATAAAATGGTATTGTGGTGATAGTGACTGTAAAAATAATGAGTTTCGATGACAAAATTCACAAGAATATATAAAATTTACAAATATCACTCACATTGTCTCCTTAGAATACAATAATAAATTGATAGTTTGAGTAGTAAAATTCACATGAGTTTCTTTACAAATTACAAAATGATAAATTATGATGTAACACCGGAATTTCATCTCAGGAGTTCAACTATTATGCATGTTTTGTTTGCTTCCCATGTCACTTTTTTTTCCAAAGGGTAGCCAAAATTACCCTTGAAAATTTGGGGTAATTTACCAATGACCTATAACAATGAAATTTTATCACATAAATTTAATTTTTTAAATCACATATTAACCCAAAACTTTAAAATATTAGATCTATACATTTTCTCACTTAAAAAAAAGTTCAATATCCTCTTTTCTATCCAATGTAAGAATAAATACTCAAACTTGACATAACAACATCTTATTACTCAAAATCAAGTTATATATTATTTTCTTGATTTTCTTTTGATTCTCTAAGGTTTTAGATTAATATATGATTTTAGAATTTTACTTTATAAGACAAATTTTGATTGATACATGTTATATTGTTGATTTGGCTATATGCTCGATGTAGTATTAAGTCGTGGTAACTGGTAAGAGTTTTGTGGGAACCAATCATTTGAAGCATTGATGTGTTGGTCATTTCCATTTTATCATTTCTTATTTAAATGGACTTAGGATAATTTAGTAGTACAAGTATGGAATATTTTGTATACCAATCAACATGCATCGTGTTGTGTTGAAATAATTTTATACAATGCTTAAAATTGTAAACTACCTCACCATTTTATAAACATTACACCGTGAAAAAAGCGCATGTATAGTCATCATTATATAATCTTGCTTGAAATTATATGTTGTTCTAAACTGGCCCAACACTTGGCCCTCTTAGGTCCAATATGGCAAAGGAGACCAAGGCCAATTGTCCTTGGATGACAGCGGCTTGGATCATCAGCGGCGAACCACGTGGCCGCGGTTTTGGCCATGTGCCCCGAAAATATCGGATCCCTGCGACTATCCCAACTACCACCGTCCGCCCGGAAATCTCAGGCAACTCCAGATTTCCGGACCGGCAATCGAGGAGAGGCCACGTCTTGTATCTACCTGTATGACCACAGCGGTCCGTTAGTGGGCTTGGATCTACCACTAATCGGACCTTGGCGGTGGCGGGGTTATAAATACCCTCACTTGAGGGTCAATTATCTCATTCTTTCTCTCTTTACTTGCTTGCTTCCTTTTTGTCGTTTTCTTACTTTGGCATCGAGTGTCTTGCAGAACCTCACCCCATTCTTCACCAACCGCGTTGCAGTTGGGCCAGACACCGATCGAGAATGCGATCGGTGGCGCCCGAATGGAAACTTGCTTCCCGTCTCCTTTCATTCAATTGACCAAAGCAAATCAAAACTCATCATCATGGCGACCACGCAACCAACATGGAGAATCCCTCACGCGGCGACTGGCCGAGCAAAACAACACGGTTTTCCGGGGCGGATCCACAGGATAGGCATGCCTCTTCTTCAACGAATCTCACGAGGAGATGACCGCGATAGAATCCCATCGCCGTCGCGTGGGCCCAGACGCGGTTTTCAAGAGGTGCAGCCACCACCGGCGCGATGCAGCGATGCGCGCCCTGCGACCATCAACAACACCAACCTCGTGTTTATTCACCCAGGGAGCGCCTCCACGTTCTAGAAGCTTCCGGCGATCACCTCGGAGACACCGACAACCAGACTCCTGGTCGCGATCACCCAAAGGCATCGTTCTCGAACTCCCGCGCGAAGGCAAGATGGGCGATACCCCATGACGAGCGGCTCCCAGCCGGAGACGGAATCCTCAAGAAACCGCAAGCGACCTTGTTCGCCTCCCGGCCCAGGCGTCGGTACGATGAATCAAGGAGGACCGAGGCAAAACACACTCGCACCAAAGAGCACGCCACAAGCATCGTCACCACCGATCACGCTCGCGTTCCCCGCCGAGGAAGCGAGGAAGACCCCCACGGTCCGCCGACATAATGAAAGCACCAATTCCTCGGGGATGAAAAAACCCTCGGCTCGCCAGGCTACGGGGTGACGATCCTATTGACCACATCGGGTTCGAGGCCATGCTCCAATACCTCAGCGTCGGCGGGCCGATCAAGTGCGGTGTTTCCCACCACTCTCCGAAAGCAAAGTGGGTGGTACAAAGCTTGCCGGGGTCCATACACTTCTTGAGGGAGCTGAAGGCCCAATTCACGAAACCGTTCACCGCCTTCATGAGCATCCGAAGACGAGACCTCCCTCGAGGCTATTATTCGAAAAAGGCGACGACGCTCGGGAGTACATTGGCCAGCAGCGGGAAATATACAAGTTTCTGCGACGACCAAATGAAGTGTTACCCTCTGGAGGGACTCCTCCCGGCATATTCGGAAGGCTGTCGACATCGAGCCTCGACCACCTTCGATGCCCTCCTCGACAAAGCTCGCGCCTCCTTATGAGGAGAAAAGTTGCCAATCGATGCGAGGAACTCGGTCGCGGTTCGAACTCTACTCGGCAAGACAACCCGATGCCCGAGCGGAGCGTCCGCGCCACGATGACAAGCGGCGGGATGGACCCGAGATTCCCGGGACCAACGAGGCCCACCTGGTCACTTCACCTATACCCGGTAACCGCCTCCGCGGCGGATCACAGCGAGTGCTGGCTACGAAATTCAAAGCGGTCGGGGCTTAAAACCCACTCCGGCTTGGTGGCGATAGGACCGTCTTTGTCGGTATCATCGACCGACCACCTCACTGCGAGGATTGTGTCATCTCAGGGCCCAGCGATTGAGGCGTTAATCAAAGGCGGAAGGCTGACGTGTAAGAAACACTGAATCATCACGGGTGCCGAGAACAATCGAGGCCCGGCCCCAAGGGATTCGGCCCTTATCGGATAGCGTGCTGGTAACTAGGCTGAGGACTTCAACCCATGTTCACTCCGTCCCGTGGGAGGGTTTCCCTCGTTGAGTGCGTCGGTGGTGGTGACACCGGTACATCCATCAACTCGGCCAAGCGAAAATTGACGATCGAAAGGCCCCGATGTGAGGTTTCTCCGAGCAGTTCACGCGACCGATCTGGGCGATCACCTTCTACCTAGAAGAACTCCCGGGAGGAACCGCCTCATATTCCCTCCTTATCAAAGCAAGGATGGCAAACTTTGAAGTACACAAGATCCTCGTCGGCGAAGGCGCTCAATACGATGTCATGTACACTCGTCTTTTCCGAACACTACAACTTTCGACAATCCATCTATCATCATCGTGGGATCGACCTACGAGGTTCAATGGCTCCACGTCTGACCTTCAGGGATACGTCGAGCTCCTCGTCTGTGGTGACGTTGCCTCACGTCGGTCAGTCTCATTTCACGGTGGTCATTGTCATTCCCTTTACAATGTGCAGGGGCGAACTAGTTTGGCCGGAACTCTGAGTCCCGACCGTCCATTTAAAGTTGAAGTTCTACACCAAATGGGGACCGCGTCGCTACCATCTGCTGGTATCAAAGCAGCGAGATCTTACCGCGCTTGGCGGCGAGAGACGAACCACAGTGGGCCCAAAAGCACCCTCGGCGAGCAAGAAGGATGGGTCGAACAACGGCCAGATCGAGATCGAGCTCCCTAAAGGCTGCAGGCCCAAGTCCAAACATGGCGCGGTGGACCTCGACACGGGTTTGCAAATGATGAAGCGGCGGATAAGAATGAGGCGGATCCCTCACCCAATCCCGGATGGCGGTCGAACTCGTACAGCTGGAGGCCCGAGCAAGTGCGTCAAGATCGGTGCAGCCTGCCCGAGCTCGCGAAGAAACGAGCGCGGGACAACGCAAATTTTTACGTATGGTGCAGCGAGATGCACGGACTCGACCACTGGTCGCTTTGTCACCCGGCTCGCCATAGATCCGGCCGCTAGGGCCATAGTACAATGGCGAGGCGGGTCTCCGGCGGCCCTTTGAATGAACCTCCTAGGGGCAAATTTTATTTCTAGGCCAAGTATTCAACCAGGGTCAAGCGTTGTACTTGTTAAAAATCTAATGGAAATAATGCGTGTATGCGTTGACTACTTGATCTTAATAGGGCATGTCCCAGATGTTTTCCCTTTGTCTAACATTGATATGTTGGTGACAACTCGACCGACTACAGCCCTTTCTTTTTGGATGCTTACTCAAGTTACAACCCGGATCCACATGGCAATGGCCGACAAAAGTTACCGACCTTATTTTGCGGGCAGGTATTACTCAACGTAATGCCCCGGACTAAACGTCAGAGCAACTTACGGTATGATGAACAAAGTCTTCCGAGGAGATCGACGACATGCTCGAGGTATACATGGACGACATGATCGTCAAATCCCACATCGAGGAAGACCATGCTTCACGTCTGAAAAGAGTGTTCGACCAAGCTCGACGACACCATATGCGCTTTAATCCGGAAAAGTGTACATTCGGAGTCAGGACGGGGAAGTTCCTCGGTTTCTATCTCGACGAACGAGGAATCGAGGCCACCACGACAAATGTCGGGCATTTTCCGAGTTGCCACCCTGCTCCAAAAGTTCATCCAAATCACAGCGGCATGTTAACCTCCCTCTCCCGTTTGGTAGCAAGGTCGGCCCGACATGCCTTTCGTTTCAAACTATTGAGGAAGGGCCAGGCAGTGGAGCAGTGCGGCAAACCTTGTTGCACCTCAGCGGGCTTCGCCCAGCCACGGTGCTCTCGCAACCACTAAGTGGGGAAACATTATATTTATACTTAGTCGTATCAGCGAAGCGATGGCGCGGTCCCTACGCGAAGAAATGGAAGGCGGGCAAAGTCTGTTACTTCACAAGCAAAGCCTTCAGGGCGAAACCGAGATATCAGCGGTCGAAAGGTCGCTCGCCTCGTTATCACCGCGAGGAGGCTGCGGTACTATTTCCCATGCCGCGTAATCGTCGTGCGAATCGAGCAACCCATAAGATAGCTCCTCGCTCGACCTGACATGGATGGCCGCATGCTTAGATGGTCCCTCGAACTTTCTGAATTCGACATCCGCTATGAGGGACGAAAAGCCCTGAAAGCGCAGGCACTAGCCGATTTCATCACCGAGATGACAGCGCACGAGCAGTTGCCCACAAGGGATAAAAGATGGACCATCTACGTCGACGGAGCCTCCAGCGCTACGGGGAGCGGTGTCGGTGTCCTCCTAGAAAGCGAGGAAGGCATAGTCATCGAGCATTCCCTAACCCTTGCTTTTCCAACATCCAACAATCAGGCTGAATATGAAGCCTTGCTCGCGGGGTTGCGCCTAGCCGAAGACATAGGTGCACGAGACATTCAAGTGTTCACTGACTCCCAGCTCGTCAGCGTCCGCGAGCTCTCAAAATACCCGGACCAAGAGCGACAACCTCATGAATACCTCCAATCTCGGTCAAGGAGAAATTGAAGCCGACCAAACAGAGATTAAGCGTCCCCGAACAAAACACCGGTAGGACATCTTATCCAAACTTGCGGGTGTAGCGCCCGTTTTATTAATACTATATTATATTAATATTTTGAATTATCGTTTGGCGATTGTTTGGCGAAAATAATTATATCAATCGGTATATCTATTAATATATTTAGCGGCGTTTTGTTCGGTTCGATAAAATATTATTAGGATCGATATTTAATTCCCCGAAATTGTTTTAATTGATTGAATTAATAATATTAGTAAATATTATTAGTGTGATAATTTATAAGAACCATTTCCCCATTTCCTTCCATTCATTTATACAAAACCAAACATGGAGACTTGGCTTACTAGTAGGAAACAAGTTATAAAACCAATTTCTTTTCCTTTTCTTTCCATTGTAAACACAAACCAAAATAGAAACCTAGAGAGAAAGAGGGTTTTGGAAAGAAGAAGAAGAGGGCAAGAGCTAGCATGGTTTGGGGTTTTGTTGGAGCACCTTGAATCATCAAGCTTGTGAGGTAAGGGTTTGATTTTCCTTTCCATATAGTTAGGGTTTGATAGATATGTTGTGGATTTAGGAAAATTGGTATTTTGATTCATGGGGTTTAGTTTATCATTGTTTTGGTGTTTTGGTGTTGTTGTTGAACTTCTCAATTGATGGTAGAAATATGTTTTGATGTTGTAATGGAGGTATATATGTTGTGTTGATGATAAGAGATGGTGAGTTAGTGATAAGAGATGTTGGGTGGTTGTAGTTTGAATTGGGAGAAAAATTGATAGATTGATTTTATGAGTTTTGTTGGTTGATTGTTGGAATGGTTTAGAAGAGTTGGATTAGGAGTATGGTTTGTGGATGTATTAGGTGCTAGCTTGTAGAATTAAGAGTATGGAAATGGGGAAGAAAACCATGGTAGAAGAATGAGAAAAACTCAAAAAGAGAAATTTTGGTGAGTGCAGGCCGCGCGACACTGGCAGTGTCGTACAACACGGGTGCCCGTGTTGTGTCCCTGTCCTTGCAACACTGGCAGTGTTGTGCAACACGGGTGCCCATGTTGCAGCTCCTGTAGCCTCAAAATTCAATTTTTTCTTTCTTTAGAATCCGATGCGATGTTGACGATTAGGAGTAATGTAGGTTAGAGATGACTTTTACGGACGATTATAGGTGTTTGACTATCTTTCCTATGTAGAATTTAGTGAGCAAATCGATAATGTGATTGGGTGATTAAACATAATCTTTGACGACGTATTAGTTAGTAAATACTTGTTGATTATGCGATGCGAAGTTATATGTCTTTGTACATGATAATGTGATGATTATATTAATGTTGTTGACAAATGCTTTCGATTTGTGAATGCATGACTTTTGATGAATTTATTAGTGATGTTTGCATAATGCAATTATGATGCGATGATATATTTATCTTGTTTTGGATAAATTATGGCGATGTGGGCTTTATGCCAATTTGAATGAGCGATGATGTTGTTTTTGTGTTGTGTTGTTTTATTGTCGGAGTCATACATTTCATAAGCGAATAGGGCTTTTATGCCAAGCGAAAAGGCTTTATATAGCGATGATGGCTTTTATGCCGAGCGAAGATCGGCTTTATGTAAGTGTCCTAATTACGGACAAAGCGATGGGTACCACATACATAACATAGTCGTGTCTCATGGAGTCGGTTATGTTTATGTTTGAGTTGTTTGGCGTTGGGTTTTGTTGATTGATGGATGATATTGAATGGTGCGATGATATATGATGTGGTGATGTTTGTGATGATGTTGTGATGATGGGCTTTATGCCTGGCGATGATGGGCTTTATGCCAAAAGCGAAGATGGGCTTTATGCCAGCGAAGATGGGCTTTAGCCAATTTGTGATGATTTGTTTGTGTTGCTTATATTATTAGCATTATTTAATGTTGTTGGTTGATGTTGTTGTTTAAGACTACCGTGTTAATTAGTGATGTGTTAGCTCGTGATGATTTAGTGGCGATGGGAGTTTATGTGTTGCGACGTTTTATGCCGATGAGGTTATGGTGATATAGTGTAGATGATACACCTTAGGATGATGAGTAAAGTAAGTAAGTTTTGTTTTGTGTTGGAATTACACTTATTAATCTATACCTTTATAATTCGACACTATATAATTATATATATTTATCATGCCTAATTATATGTTTTGGAGTATCTCACCCTTTATTTGTTTAGTTACTATATATTATTATTGTCTGCGAGGTTATGAAGGCAGTATATATTTGCTTTTAGTTAGTCGATTATTAAGCTCGATCGTAGCACTCGGGGAAATATTTATGTTGTCTTGTTGATTGTTCTTTTGTTGTTCTTCCTTTTGTAAATAGAATCATACTTTATGAAAACATAATTTGATAAGGAAGTTTATTAAAGAGGATGTGTTGATGTTTTTGAATCAATTTATGATTTCCGGCGAGGTTATGTATCTGAAATTTACACTTTAAAAAGTAAACCGTTTAAAGTGAGTTGTTTTGGTGATGTGGCCCTCAGTGGTTAATTTATGAAATTTTAAATTACTCTGATTTTGCATATAAAACCTTGGGTAGATTTGGGGTGTTACATTAGTGGTATCGAGGCAGTCGATGCAATGACCAAGTTATTAGTGTGTTTAATCTTGTTGTATGCGACATGTGTGAAACACTGTCGGTACTTGTATTTTAAATTGTGTATCATGCAGAGATGAGTTTGAAACAAGTGGGGAATCTTACTTCTTGGTGGCGCTTGTGGCTTAGGATGGAGCCTCAGCGATTGTTCTGCGGTAACGAAGTGTAAGTTTGAAAGGCTTTGTTATGGTTGGTTGAGATGGTTTATGTCACCATCATGATTGTCGACTGTCTATTTGACAAATTGAGGATGATCATCCTTAATCTCTTGTTGATAGTAGTCGAATTGTGTTGGTTGAGGATAGAATTTGTCTTTCCACTTAATAGTGTGTGGCAACGAGTTGGCACTGGTAGTGCATAGTTACTTGAGTTGTAGGCGAATTTGGATTTTGGTGAGAAACGATTTTGTCAAGCGACTTCTTGTGATTCTTCGAAGCTTATTATGAAGATGTGAGGGACTGCATGATAGTGCGAAGTGAGTTTTGGATGGTTTAGTTTTGGAACTATAGTTGTGATTAAGTATCCTTAAGAGATGTTTATTACGAGTAAGAGTGAAGAAGTCGACGAGGATTGGTTTAGTGAGTTGTTTTATTCGAGCGGGTCACCGTGGGTGCTACTTGTGTTCGAGAAGGGCATAGGTTGCCGAGTTGGTTGTTAATAAATGCGTAGTCGAGGAGAAGTGGATGTTGAGGAACAGTATCTATTTCAGGATTGATATTTGGATGAATCGGTTATTTGGAATTTTTGCGTTTAGTGAGATCGATGTGAAGTCTGGCTGTCTACGAGTTAGTGTGAGGCTAAGATGTTTAGACAATGCTTTTGTGATAGTGTTTGGTCTGGCGGTATGGTTGATATCATTAGTGTGACTAATGCGTCGAATGTGATTTTGGAATATTAGACGGTACTCATGAGTAGGCATAGAGTTATTCGTGTTCATGGATAGTATTGGTTCACATCAAGTTAAGGAATTATGGCAACATCGAGCTTTGCGTTATCAGTAGTGAAGTTAGATCGGTCGTGGCGAGTATTCTAAAAGATAGAATTTTAGGCTGATGGACGTGAGTGCTTTAAGTAAGTGACCTAGGCGGTGATATTTTGGGCGATTTTGCGAAGATTTATTTTGCATCTTGTAGAAGACTTCAAGGGGTTATTCAGAGTTAGAAGTTCTTTGTTTTGGATGGTTAACTTTGTGAGTTTGATGGAAGATCTTTTATAAGTTGGTATTACTCGTGGTATTTTGACACGAGATGGTTGAGTCATATTTGGATTCCTTGATGGAGGCAATTTGTTTGAACTAGTGGAAATTTTAGCGAATGCTTTAGTTTATGTTTGGTACTAAAGAACTTGTGTGGTTGTGTATTGTGATATTTCATTTTGGACTTAAGATGTATTTCGACATAGAGTGGGAAAAGTATTACTACCATGGAATAATTTGACTTTTCATAAGGATAAATTGTCGGACGTGAGTTAGAGTTTGATCGGTTCGCTCATTTGAACCTTTAGAGGTGAAGATGTTGTGACGAGAAGATTGGAATTGTTGAAGACAATTCAAGTTGAAGTGTGATCTATAGAGACTTAAATCATTGTTAATTTGTAAGTTGGTATCAGCGGGTAACAGTAGGTATGAATTAAGTTGTTATTTTGGAAGAATGTCGCATGTTTGTTTTGGACACTTGTTGAGATTAAGCTCAAAGGTTATTGGATTTGTTCACTACTAACTTATGAATTCCGTAAAGTTTATGTTATGGTTCTAAGTCAACCTGTATCGTGATTACAGGGTAGGAGATAGCGTTGATGAGTAGAGTTCTTGAGAGGTGTTGTTGTGGTGAGTTACCATAGGACGATGGAAAGTTATGAAAGGTGTTTCGAATAGAAGCACGTGTATTGATTGTTGCAGCGGTGCGAGGATGGTGATTACTTAATGCAACTTTGGAAATGGAATTGTTATAAGGAAGACTTCGTTGAAGTCAAGTGTATCGTCGAAGTTTCTGATGAATATTGGATGAGAACTTGAAAAAGGTCAAACTATGTCATGTATTTAGGAGACCGATGGATGTTGATCAATCGAAAATGAAAGAGTAATTCTTGAGTTGATGAAAATTTGTTGTGAGGTGTCTTGATGGATTATGCGCTTTGAACGTATCCATTTTGAGTAATTGAGAAGTTGAGGATTAAGTTGTTTTACGGTTGGCATCTTATGCATGGAAGTGAGCGACATGGTTTAGATATCGAGCATTGAATTGACTAGCGAGTAAGCGAGGTTGTTGGTTGGACTAGTGAGTTATAGTCGTAAACCGTTTGTATGCTGTAAAGTATGTGGCGTGAATATCTGATTCTGTTATGTTTGGGTAACTTGTTTTGTTCAAGGGTTGTACGTTGGTAATCTACAAGGATGATGTGACCTTGTGATTGGGTGGAATGAGGCGGTAACTGCAAGTGTAATTCTTGAGTTTGTGCTTATGCGTGAATGAAGGCATCTTTTAGTGTTTTGCGTAACTACAGCGTGGTTATATCCTTTTACGATTGTTTGAGCTTTGGTTTGTACAACCATTTGTTGTTTTCGTTTTAGCGATGGTGTCGGTGTTGTGTTGTAGGACTTTATGTTCTCTTTGGTGACTTCGTTTCCAAGTGTCGGTTCAGTGTGTGGCTAATTCTATGGTTGAGGCGTTAGGATAGTATCGATCTTGTTTGTTTGGTTCTCGAGTGAACCGGTGTGTCTGACTTGTTTAGTTGTTGGGTGTTGGTTGGTTGGAGTGCATTGTATGGGCTTTGCATCTCGGCATGGTTGTTCTTATCTAAGCGTTGTGGTTAGAGATGCTGCTTGTGTTAGGTGTATTCATATGTTGTTTAATTAGCAGTTGAGTGAGGCGAATGCGGCATGTCGTATTGTTCGTTTTATTTGAAATTTGAGGGCGAAAAGGTTTATAAGTGAGAGTTATGCGCCGTTTTATTTAATACTATATTATATTAATATTTTGAATTATCGTTTAGCGATTTTTTGTGACGAAAATAATTATATCAATTAGTATATCTATTAATATATTTGGCGGCGTTTTGTTCGGTTCGGTAAAATATTATTGGGACGATATTTAATTCCGAAATTGTTTGAATGATTGAATTAATAATATTAGTAAATATTATTAATTGTGATAATTTATAAGAACCATTTCCCTGTTTCCTTCCATTCATTTATACCAAAACCAAACATGGAGACTTGGAAGCTTACTAGTAGAAACAAGTTATAAAACAATTTCTTTTCCTTTTCTTTCCATTGTAAACACAAAACCAAAATGAAACCTAGAGAAAAGAGAGGGTTTTGGAAAAGAAGAAGAAAGAAGGGAAACTAGCATGGTTTTGAGGTTTTGTTGGAGCACTTAAGTAATCCAAGCTTGTAGAGTAAGGGTTTGATTTTCCTTTCCATATAGTTAGGGTTTGATAGATATATTGTGGATTTAGGAAAAATTGGTATTTTGATTCATGGGGTTTATAGTTTATCATTGTTTTGGTGTTTTGTTGTTGTTGTTGAACTTCTCATTTGATGGTAGAAATATGTTTTGATGTTATAATGGGTATATGTTGTGTTGATGATAAGAGATGGTGAGTTAGTGATAAAGAGATGTTGTATGGTTATGTAGTTTGAATTGGGAGAAAAATTGATAGATTGATTTTATGAGTTTTGTTGGTTGATTGTTGGAATATGTTTAGAAGAGTTGGATTAGGAGTATGGTTTGTGGATGTATTAGGTTCTAGCTTGTAGAATTAAGAGTATGGAAATGGAAAAACTATGGTAGAATGAAAAACTCAAGAAATTTTGGTGAGTGACGGAGCCTTGTGACAAATTATGTCGTACAACATAGTGCCCGTGTTGTGTCCCTGTCACAACACTGGAGTGTTGTGCAACACAGGTGCCGATGTTGCAGCTCCTATAACCTCAAAATTCCGAATTTT